>JAKCPI010027261.1:0-49156 GCA_023213315.1 Euborellia annulipes
GAGAGGCTCTTTAAATATGAACTATACATTATTTAATTATTTGAATATAACTATTACCAGAACGGAAATAAACCACTGACCGAATATATAAATCATCTAAAATTGTGTACCGGTACCTTTTTTATCCGCTAAATTAAATCAATTTCTATTAGTAATATATAGGTTTTTTTTTTTTTTTTTTTTTTCAATGATACCCATTTAAATTTATTGGGATGAAAATTAGGATCTTCATATATCATTTTTCACATTAAAATTACTCATTTTTTTGAAATTTAAAATTCACATTGGGCATTGATCATATCTTATATTTATAGACCGCGAGTAAAAAGCTCTCTCTCCCCTAGAATAGTGATCATAGCGTATGAATAAATCTTGATTTTGATTCGTTCGCTCTATCCAAATCCAGTTGGTCATGTTTTATCACCTTCATATATTTTGCTCTGGTATATTTATCTATTAGGCGGGTCAATATGGAAAACGTGTGGCGGCCATCTCTCTTGCACCGTCTTTTCTAAAACGATCCTACTTTTTTTTTTTTTTGTTCATGATTTGTGCTTTTATTTGCATTGCTTGTCTATAATTTGAATATTACCTATGGAAAGAATATCACTGTTTATGACAACACTTTCATAACTTTTTTTTTTATTGTAGGTATTTTTAAAATTTCGCGCAATTTGATGGAAATCGAAATTCGTACATAAATGAGAAGAAAATGAAGATGGTCATCTTAAATCTCCAAACCCAAAAGGTATAATCCCCAATCAATATCTTAATATTGAAAATCCTTTATTATAGAAGAAAAATATTTTGAACATCAATATTTGCCATTTTTGTGAAGCAGTACTTTTAATAAAAACAATTGTTTTTGAATTACAGTAGAAATTAAAGCATCCCATCCCATATTAACATCTCATTTAATGTTTTTTCTAAATAAAATTTAATTCTCCTTTTGATCAATATTTTGTTCATTATAATAGTGTAAAAAGAAAATAATTGTTTAATCTAAATTGTTAATACATTTGTAGAAGATGTTCACTGTTTGGATGTCTTTATACGGTTGGAATTATAAATTGAGATTAAAAAGACATTTTCTACATTCCATTTAAGGAATGTCTGTATTCTGCTAGAAGAAAATCTGTCTCTTTACGTTTCGCTTTTAGACTTTTTCCTCAACAAAGAATTTAATTGAATTAAACTAAAATTAATTATTCACAAGAAATACGTATAATAATATGTAATATGTGCGGCATATAAAATGAATAACTAGCTGTAACTTTTTTTGTTATTATACAGTATATTTGCTCTATGGATTGATAAAGCCAAAACTTTCCCCGACTATTTTTATATGATTAGTTAAATTTTCAATAGAAGTTATTTAAGGCATTTGATTGAAGAATAGAATTTGTTTTTAGCTTAAGAATCCAAGTGGGAAGCAATCGTTGTCAACTGACAAATACCTCTCAGATGACAAGTTAATATGCCTTTTCCAGCTGCATGCAATCTTGCCATCTCTTTGTACACAAAACGCTAAATGGCAAAAGGTAACTGAGCTACGAGAAATAAAATTGCCTCCCTCCCCCTTTCTTTTCTTTTTCCTCATTTAAGATGATGCCATTTTACCAGCCTCGTCAGCGTTAATATCCCTTTTCATTCCAACGCCTTGCTATTTCGTTTTTCTTTTTAAAATATTTTACATTTATCAAAAAAAAAAAAAGAATAAATATACTTTTATGTAAATTTAATTCTTGTTTTATAATTGATGAGTTGATATAGGAATTCTAACAATTACTAGTTGCCATAGGCATAGCCAGGGGGGTGTTTGGGGGTTCAACCCCCCTTCCCCCATGGGACCCAAGCCATGACTAGATATTTAATACAAACTATATTTCACATAGGGTAAGAGAAAGTAAAATATAATAATTTACTCTAGCTAAAAAAACAAACCAAAATGATTTATAAATACCCTAAAATAATCTTAAATTTTTGAAAAAAATTTCTTGATCCCCCTCCCATCAAAAATTTCAGGCTACGCCAATGCTAGTTGCTCACATGACCTGGGGAAATGAATATGTTAGTATATATAAAAATATTTTTAAATTTTACCACTGTTAATAATAAACAAGATTTATCATTTTTTATGAAAATTTTTTTTCTAAATGAGATTCCTCTTCTATAATTATTTAAAAACCAATATAATTTTTCTAGAGTATAGAAATTTTTCTTTTATCAATAGTTGGACTAATTTACTATTTATTTTGAAAATTAATGGCAATATTTACTCTCATTATGAAGTTCTCTCAAAGCAGGCTGAGAGAGAAAGAAAAATGAATTCGAACATCAGTATAAAACGGCAGAATCATTATTTTATTCATTTTTAAATAATCTCGTTGCCCTAGAAAAGCTTCTTTAATAATAAATTATTAAAAAAAAAAAAAAATCTTGCACTTTAGCATCTACGGTCTTTTTTTTATTAAATGAGATTTGATTTTAACGCAAGATCTTAGCTACCACGCACTCAAGATCAAATGCCTATTTTTTATTTATTAAAACATACTAAAATATTTAAAATTCTTTTTGACGCAAGCTTATGATATAATTAAATTATTTATTTTTTACTTTCTCTTATTTATTTTTTTCAAAAAAAAAAAAAAAAAAAAAAAAAAACAATTAAATACAGTAAAATAAAAAATATATAAAAATTTTTTTATTAAATCTTTTTGATAAATTAATTATCACTAATCACCAAAAGAGAGTGAGAAATATTAGTAAATATTTTTTTGATAAGGTTTATTCTCCTTATTTTTTATTCTCATAGATGGCTTTAGAAACTGGCAAACTTTCAAGGAAGTCATGTGTAGTGGTTGTTACTATTCCTAGCCCCCCCCCCCCCCCGGGAACCCATTCAGTACTAAATCTTATTAATAAAATATACGGTATAGCCTTCTACTGAACACAGAAATAGTCTTAAGAGGTAAAAGAATTTGATTTTCGGTTTAACTGTGGTTTATTTGTAAAAATTACAACGTTTCGGCCACTCATTCTGTGACCTTCTTCAGGTACTTTCAGCTAAGATTATAAAGGTTTTTACCTCTGTGACTCAATTGAATTAGTTGAGAAAAACAAGATGGCTGCTGCATCTCGATATGCACGCCATATACATTTGAGAGATCGCAGCGCCCCTACATACAATCTGACACGAAATTCAAATATTGTATTTTTAAAGAATACTAGTATACACTCTCTAAACTGTACAAATTATTATTGACAAAATATTACATGTTATTACATACATTTATGTATATATTAATATATACATCGTTCACAGAATGAGTGGCCGAAACGTTGTAATTTTTACAAATAAACCACCGTTAAACCGAAAATCAAATTCTTTTACTAATGATAACAAATGTGAAAGCCTAAACTCCAAAATTAGACTTAAAAGGTATAATAAATAAAACAAATATTTATTTTTAATAATAATAGTACTCAATAGGGTTTCTTAATTACAAGTATAAGTCTCTTATACTTCATTACAAGTATAGGTCTCTTATACTCCAAGGGCCAGCCACTTGGCCATGGATGAAGAAACCCAGCCGGCTGTTAAAGGCGTTACACTCCTATTTCTTCCAGTATATACAATTTTTGAATTTAATATAACATACGGTTGAATTTGTTTATAATTTATTTTATACGTTTCTTTATTAAAGATATAAATTACTTTGCCAAAAGATAAAATTTTATATAAAAGTAATTAGAAATTTTTTTTTATTATGGAAAAATTAATATATATGCAAATTTATATAATAACAAACTATTTTATTATCTTTTTTTTTTAATTTAAGTATTGTTTTATTTTTTAAAGAATTTTAATAAGAAAAGTAATTTCGTTGATTCACAAGATCGTATTTGTTAGTGTTTTTATTTCTTCACTTCTTTAGAATCAATTCAACCAATGAGTGAAAACAAATTTGGAAATTGAAACAGAGGAGAGGAAAAAATGCAAATTAATTAAATAAATATAACAATAGGCATCATATAGATTTGAGATTGAATTAGGAGGGACTCAAAAATCGTTAGGGTAGTTTTTTCTACATTATTTATACATTTGGTATGTTCGTTTAGCACATAAATATCTCCCAATAACACTTTCAAAATAAACGACTAATTTAAAAAAATATAAAAAATGAAAAATTGTATAATTATATTCACATCTCTTTCATTTCAGAATAGAATTGAAAATTTATTTTAAAAATAATATTTCTTTTTGATTGAAAGTTAAATAATTAAATTAATATAATAGAGTCAAAACTTTAATAAATATTTTTCCCTCTTTTTCCCTCCTTATATTAAAGTACCGTATAGCTATATACCTTTAGTTAGTTGGCTCCCCAGCGGCCATCCACAAAGTACCACCAATTATGGCTTTAAAGTTTCGGGGAAATCCCTTAAATCCTCGAGCGCCACAAAAGAGTACATAGACATTATATTCGACCCCCATGACAATTAATTCCCTAAGGTTTTTATGTTTATGGCCAAAAATAATTATTCGATTTTTTTTCAGGTCTTTGTTAAAATTTCTAATTTAAATCCTCTATCTTAATAATCCATCACATTTATATATAAATTGAAAAGAATTTTATCATTAAAAAATGATTTTATGAAAAAATTGCAATATTATTGATTATTATGATTTTTTAAATATTAATTTATTCAGAAATGTTACAATTATTACCTATTTATTCAATAAATGTAGCTTTTCCCTTTTTGATTTGACTTTCTTACAAACGCCTAGGGTGTGCGGTGATTGGTCGGCTTACTATCATCCCTCCTCCATTATCCAAAAGCTCTCATGTGTTCAACATCTAAGTTCTTTTAAACGGAGTAATTTATATTGGAATATATAAATAACTAATGATTCATTTTTATATATAAGTAAAATAATGGCTCAGGGTGGTCTCTAAAATTTTTTACTTCTGCTTTTAATTTTTTTTTATTATTTTTATATCTTTTAATATCTATCATATCAAACATTAATATATTACTATTAAAATAAAATTCCCAAAGTTATAGTGTCTTTATTGAAAACGAAAAAAATAGAATCTATGTTTCAAATAAATTATAATGTTCCTAAAGAAGAAAAAAAATTATAAATAATGTGTTGCTGTTTTTTTTTCCCTCGTACCCCATTTATTTATTAGTTAGCTGCTCTGTGTCCCTCCGTTGGTTATTTGAAACTCGGTGCTGTGATATTAGAGTTTCTTCTCTTTAGGGGGGAGGGGAGAGGCATGGGCCATTTTCAGAGTGTCAGAGGGTACGTGATTTATCTTCCGTGGATTACTCCAACCCCTTATATTACCACCTGATTGCTTTCTATCTATATTACTTTAAGAAAAAATAATAATATTAAATTTATTGAAATAATTAAAAAAAAATATATAGGCCTATATAAGCATACAAAAATTTATTATTGAAGATTTTTTTTTTTAATTTTAAATTGCAATCTTTTTGTACAAGAAAACTGTAGCGTCTGTAGGTGAATTTTAATTGTGCAAGCCGCTTGATGCTTGATTGAATTTTAATCATGCACAAGCTTATTTGCGCAAGCAAAACTCTCCGCCATTTTATAGACTTCTTGATATTTATTTAATATAAATTTTATATTAATTCATTTAAATTTCAATTTAAATATTAATATTTTTATTGTGACTTTGTTTAAAGCGAGTATTTGTTGTTATCTTTGAATAAATAATAACCTTCTGAGTTTGACATTTTTAGGTTAATTTTCGGCATAAGCTGTTTTTTGCACAATCATGCTTGTGCTGTATGATGCCGAAGGGAATTTGTGCATGCTGGCACAAAAAGATAGCACATGCATGATTGTCAAGTTTGCAGTTACGTGTGAAGCCACCTTAAGACCAATACCTGATCAGGGGGGTTAAGGGGGGGGGGGGGGGCCCCCCCCAAATTTAAAAAAAAAGCCTGAATTTAGGGGTTTAGTGTAAGATCGAACCTTAGGCTTTTACAATTTCCGACATTTATTTGTAGGCTACCGCCGGGTGGAACTAGGAATAGTTCATTAACTAAAAATGAATGAAGGAGGAGGAATTAGAGATAAGAAATAAAGTAAGTTCACAGGGTGCCGGAAAGTGGGTGCTGCCCATGGGCGCCGACCTAAATATGATTTGACGCAGGGGCTGTTTTAAGATTTTGCCCTGATTAACCTTTTAACGATAGTGAAACGTTTTTTTTTTCTGGGGGGCTGGGCCCCTCTTCGCTCAACAATGGGGAGAGGGGGGGCTCGAGCTTCTTGGGCCCCATGGAGTCGGCGCCTATAGTACGGCCAGAGGCCTGTTGAGGTTGAGGTGTGTGTTTGAGTGCACCAAAGGTCGGGTAGGGGGATCCGGGTCGGAATTTCAAATAATAATAAAAAATGACATTTATTTGTATAAACCAGTAAAGACATGTATATTTTATAATTTAAAAACATTTTAGTGATATTTATATTAAAAATATTAGTAATTGAAAAGAGTGCAAAAAAAGTCAACATCTATTTTGTTTAAAAAAAAGCCAACTATCTATCAAACCACTCAGCTCGCTGTCTTTTCTTATTTTGTTTATTATAGCCTTTTTTCCCTAACCTATACTTAAGATATAAATAGTGATAAAAACATATTTTTCCCTAAAAGGCATATCCGTTGTATTTTATACGACCCATCCACGAATTCATATATCAAAATATATACAGGACGGCGAGGCGCGCTTAGGCCATTAGCGTTAATAGTAGTAGACTAGCCAGGTAAGGGTAGGTAACCAAAAATATACGCTCGATTTCACCAGCCGACATAAAATGAGTTATAAATTCATATTCGGTGGGGTAAAAAAAAAAACTCACCCGAACTTATAGGTGTTAAATTAATTTATATAATTGTTTTATTGTACGTATGAAGGCACACGTTTATTTTACATCTCTTTAGGTCAATTTTTAAACTGGATTATCCAATTCATTGAATAGTCAAGCAACCATATAAATTACTTGATGATTATTATTACTAAATAATATATAATATAAATTTAATTTACAATTGAATTTGAAAATTTATAATATGGGTAGTGAATGGTTTAATGTTTCTTTCTTTCTTTACATTTACTTCTAAAATTATTCTAAGGTAATTATTGAATTAATATTTAAAGAAATAATATCTTTTAATACTCTACTTTTCTATGTATTTTCTGTATAATTAAATAAATAAAAAAATCTTTATTTGATTAAATCCGGGGACAGGACAAAAAAAATAAGCCAAATAAATCCAAATTATTACTGCAAATTGATGACATTTCGGAAGAAAGAATACTAGTACTTTACTGATTGTACTTTTTCAGTTGTTTTCGATTTTCTCAAAATTTGCTCCAACGATTTTGATTAAAATTCAAAAATAAATTATTTTTTTATTATTTTTTAAATGGTCTTTAAAATGTATATTCTCATTTTGCCATTGAAATATTTTGAAGCGCACTTTACTTCTTTTTTTTTTTTTTTTTCTAAAAAAACACTCACACTTTTTTCTCATTCACTCTCACATTCACACAGTCTTTTCGGCAACTTAAGGCCATTTAAGACTTTTACGATAACCGTTATTTAATAATATATATTTATTTGGGGTCCAGGCATTCTTATTTAAGCCATTTGGTATCCAAATGGCTTAAATAAAATCATCGGACTGCCTGGGGTCCGAACCCGCGACGTTTGGTATACGAGGTTAGCACGCTAACCTCTACACCAAGCCCCAAGGGCCACTTTACTCTTGTACTTTATAGGAAAGATAAGAGAAATTATTGCAATGATAACAAAATATAAATATTTTCCCATGTTTATAAATTTGACATCTTGAATTCAAATGTGCCATACTGTCGGAAACTAAATATATGTCGACACAAAAAATCTTGTGTGACAAGCACAGAACACAACTTTCGATTACCGAATGTTATGTGCTGTGCGACCGGCCACATCAAATTTTTTTATATCGAACAATTTTCCCTCCGTCCAAAAATATTTTCTGGCAAGTGGACTCGTAGAAACAAACGCGTTATGTGGTTGACTGAGAGTATTTTGTTAGATTCTTTGTGGGTACAGTATTTTAGAGTGAGGTCAGATTTCTAAATATTCCGAAATTTAGAGTGACCACTCTTCAAAAATTAGCGACTAATGGGGATGGGGAAATTTTTATGAAAAATAAATAAATATAATTTGAAGCGAACTTTTTTTTTTACCTTTCTCATTTTTTTTTTTTTATATAAAAACATTCACACTTTTTCTCATTCGCACTCACACTCACACACACATTCACACAGTCTTTTCGGCAACTTAGGCCATATAAGACTTTGACGATAACCGTTGTAGAGAAAATATCTATTGTGGGTTGAGGCATTTCTATTTAAGCCATCTGGTATCCAAATGGCTTAAATAAAATCATCGGACTGCCTGGGTCCGAACCCGCGACGTTTGGTATAGGAGGTAGGCACGCTACCACTACGCCAGACCCGGGGGCACCTTTCTCATTATCTTAATTAAATAATAATAATAATAATAATATTATTATTATTAATTAAAGATAAAATAATTAATAATAAAACTCAAAATATTATACTTTTTTTATCCAACTTGTAAAAAGAAACCTTTTTTTCTACTCATCAAAATAAATGAAATTTAATTATAAAATAATATTACAAATAAGGCAGTGTTTTTTGCTTAATATGAGTTTATATGCTGAAAAAAAAATATATATACCGAAACTGGATGATTAAATAAGCTAATTAAAGAAAGTTTAGAGAAAAAAAAATTAGAGAGCAATTAAATGTATACATTTATAAATTAATTTACGTTACAGAATTAAATTTTAATATCATCTCTAAAGTTCAATATTTCCACCAAAATTGCGCAATCCTCCATGCTGAACAAATAGGGTCTCATTTGTTGTTGTTATAGAAGCACTTTAACTATCAATTAAATAATCATAAAATCTAAATGCATGTTGGTAAAATAGGCATTCACGATGTACATTAATTATAGATAAATATTATACAGATGTGTCTAGGACCAAAGGCATTCTATTAGTTGCTCTATTCCTTTGACCCAGTGGCGTAGCGAGCTTAAGGGGGTTCAGGAGCGACATCTAAACGTACTTAAAAAAAAAACTAGACTATTATAAGGAATTTTTCAATGCGGTTTTTTTTTTTAATGAATTCAATTCATAAGAGATTATTGGGACATCGAGCTATAATTTTTTTAATGACTTATAAAAAAATTATCGTAATTAATTTTTTTGTTATCAAGCAAATACAAAAAAAAAAAACAACATGTCCCAATAATCTTTAATTTTTTTTTTATTTAAAAATGAATTTATTGTTATTATTAATCACATATTAATTAAGAAATTTTTAAAATAAGCTTAGATGATTTATTTAAAAACCAACTGTCAAATTAGTTTAGCATTCTTGCAATAGATGGCAGGCTAGTCTAACAGACGATATAGTATTAGCCTATATCTGGCCTATATTTATATATTTTTATGCTTTTATAAAAGATACATAATATATAATAGAGAGAAGGTAAATTGTAGTTTTTTTGTGTTTATTTGTTAGATGAATATTTTACTCTAAATGATAAAATGTATTAAAGTTGATAAACTTAAAAAAAAATTTATTTTATTTTTTTATCTTAAAAATATTAAAATCAAAATTGAGATGTGGTTAAATTGGGTAGAAAATAAACTAGAATAAAACAATAAAATATGTAAAATATTTAACTCAAGATCAAGGGGGATCCAGAGGTGTTTTCGGGGGAGGGGGGGGGTAATCTGGTGTGTGTCAAACACACAATTTTTAATTCGGTAATTTAAAGGTTTATTTGTTGAGAATATAAATACAAATCAAATTTTTAAGTATTATTTTAAAATTTTAATTAAAAATACATTTTTTAGAAAAAAAGTATTTTTCGGGGGGGTAATTACCCCCTTTACCCCCACCTTGTAAGATGTATTTATTATATTCAGATAATTGTATATATAATGAGCAAGTGTTTGTATGGGGTGAGTAATGAGTCAAGACTTACTTTATCCTTGTTTGTTTTTTCCTAGTAGGAATTTAGACTTCACTATGGTCGGTTTGAGGTTAATAAAAAATTCTACAGTCGGTTGAGAGTTGGAATTATATCGACTATGGTACTTAGGATATCTTTACCCAACTATTTATGGAGAGTAATATATTCAAAGTTTTAGACTATTATAAATTAAAAAATGTTGTAAAGTTTTCAATTGTCGAAAATCGAAAAAATTATACCACTCAAACAACTGTCTGATTGATTTTAAATGAATGGGTCCCTGAGAAGTTGTTTCATACTATCCCTACATTCACATCTCCTTACACTGATTACAGTACTACAAATTTGACCTACCGAAATTTGACCTTCTCCTCTAACATTTATAATGTACTTATTGTTAAAAGATCAATGAAAATCAACCAAACGCATTAAATATTATTAGCTACCATTCTGACATCTCTTGGCAAATTTTTGAATTACTTGATATTTTGGGCATACTTTTATGACACACTACGCCATCTTATCGGGAAAAACATGCGTAACACCTTCGCTTCCGAAGCCCCTTAACTCGCGCCCGGGGCACAATACCTTTTTAGCGCCCCCCCCCCATTCGAAAACCATATAATATTATATGTAAAACATACAAAATTATTATATTACACTGGCACTAAATTTAAATTATATGTTCCAGAAATCAATTATAATAAAAATAAAAATTATCCAGCAATTTTTTGCAGACCATTTGGCCCCCTTTGTGAGTAGCACACGGGGTATAATGCCCCCCTCGCTACGCCACTGCTTTGACCCTAATTCAAATTAATAATTTCCTATAATTGTTATAGATTCACTTATTATACTGTATATATATAAAAAAAAAAAAAAATGAAGATTTCTATATTTTAACAATTTTTTTTTCCTCTTCAATATTTTTATATCATATAAATTAATTTCATTTTTTGTTAAAATCCTTGGAAAAATTTTTCATCTCTTTATTTTCTTTTCATACCGAATTGATTTGGAATTGAAAAAAAAAAAAAAATATCGTTGAATATCTTCTCTAAATGTTTTTATTTTATCTCTCTTTAAACTTAAAAGTAAATTTAATCAAGAGTAATAAAATATATTTAAGTAAAGTCTTTCATCTTATCTTTTTTAATAATATTCGAATTTAACGCGCTTTTTTTCATTTCCAAGTCGTTTTTTATAGTATTATTGTCTTTTAGGTTTCATCGTCAGTTTTTTTTTTAGTGTTAGCTTTACTCTATTTCAACCCTATTTTGAAAAGTAAATTGACTTTTTTTCTCATTCATTTTATATGATTATGAATAATAAATGATTTCTCCCAAGCATAGTGAAAAAAATTAATAACAAAAACTTAGACTATTTATTATTAAAATTATAAGCAATGTTCGCTGTTTCCGGGACATTAAATGTAACCAGCTTTAATAAATTGTTCCTTTTTTTTTCTTTTTAACTTTTTTACCTTTAGTTGACCTTTTTAAAAAAATCTTAAAATTTTTAATAAAAAAAATTCATAATATTTATTAAAGAAAGAAAAATTCAAAAATTTGTCATTAATTTTTATATTAAAAATAGATTTATTATCTAATAACCTTAAGAAAGCGACTTTATAAGATTTTATACGATTTACCGTATCTATATTATTGCATTATCTTCTCTAAAAAAAAAAAACATTTTAAATTGACTCTTCTCCGTTAGTCGGTTACCCAAATTTACCATTCTCAATTAAATGTGAAATTTATTATTGCTTCTGAGTCCCATTCCCCTCGAGACTCGAGCTCGTGACGTCAGTGAGCTTCCTTTACTAACAAATGTAAAATGTTCAATCACAAAATTTATTATTTAAATTTTTTGCAATTTTTTTTATTAATCCATTTATTCATCTCTACTATTTTACTATGTATTATTATTTTGGTCAAAATATATAGAAATATCAATAATAAATTTTATATTTTCTTGATAAATTCAATTTTTTATCGATGAAACGTTTTGAGCAATAAATACAGGTCTTTAAATTTTTATATTATATATGATCTGCACTTTGAAACACCTTTGAGAAAAACTAATAAAAAAAAATAAATAAATAAATATATAAAAATGTTTAAATATCACTTTTTTATTTTGTTAGTTATTAGAATTGCTAAATATACTGACAGTACTATACTCCTTCAAAACCCCCTAGTGATTTTTTTGAAATATGAGCGTCACGTTTATTTTTATTAGCTGCTCGCTGCAGACATATTCCTTTTCCTTCAATTCTAAGGTCAAGAATGAAAATTTTATAACATATTTTATATATATTTTATATATATATATATATATATATATATATGTATGAGTGTTATTTTTTTGCTATCGGTCTTTTTTAGATGAAAAAAAAAACTCCGACCGTTTTGAATTTCAAAGTCAACCGAGGCTATATTAACCCTGGCAATAAGACCTCTACCTTTACTTATTGAATCGCTTTTAGCAAAATGCTCCTTACCGCAGTGGCAATCTAAGTTTATGACCCCATCGAATATATTTGGATATATAATGTCTAAAACCATTTTGAAAATCAATTAAGAATGTTGACAATACGACAGATGCATATTGAGCATCTGGATACTTTTAGAGTGGATATAAACCATTCAGGATTCAAATTGTTTATCTCCTCAACTAATCGATTCATTTAATAATAAAAAAAAAAAAAAAAAAAAAAAATAAGAAAAGAAGATGCTTGTAAAAACTTTACAAATTGAATCAATACACAATGGTTGACAATTCAATAATGTTAGATCAATTTTATATCAAAGGCATGATAACTTGGC
Source organism: Euborellia annulipes (assembly GCA_023213315.1). NCBI lineage: Eukaryota > Metazoa > Arthropoda > Insecta > Dermaptera > Anisolabididae > Euborellia > Euborellia annulipes. Next base: position 12,928 of record JAKCPI010027261.1, read on the forward strand.
AAGCAGAGAGAAACGTTTCATTAATAAAGGAAGAAGAAAATTGAGACCGACTAATGAAAAAGCAAGAGAGGACAAAAAAAAAGTTAAATAAATTGCATTCATTAATTTAATGTAACAAAGTCGGATTAAAATGATTAAATTTAATGGCAGGGGTGAGAAACTAATCAAGTATATCGTGGATATTGATTTTAAAATAAACAATTTTATGAAAGAGAGAGCGAGAGAAGAATGATAAAGTTGCATGAAAATCCTTTAGAAAAAAATGATAAAGATTATATGACATTCTGATTATACCTGTCAGAAAGATAAGACTTTAAAAAATTCAAATTGAGGACAAGGGAATTTTTTTATGTTGGCCGCCTAAAAGTAGTCTGAATGAATTTGAAAATTGAAACCATAAATTATTAAAAATAAATTAATTTTTTTTGATTATGCACTCGAAATAAATCTCGATTTATTCATTTTATTAATTAATTGAATATTTATTTAAGTATAAACAAACAAATTAAGTATTTTTTTAAATTATGGTGTCCACTTGAAAGCAATTTGTTGGTAGGGTGGATGCCGCGTCCTATGCCCACCCCCACCGGCAAGCAGCTTGCCCGGGGGCTGAGTCCCGGGGCCTCGGGAAGCTAATGCAATTGAGCCAGCCAAATCAACGATATTGAGTCTGCTATCACAATCAAAGCCAATACAAACATCCCCTCTCTCAAGTGCTGCCCACCAAGACCGACCTCCCTTCTGTCCTTTTCCCTCTTTATTGGAACAATATACTAGTACATAGAGAATACATGAATGAGAGAGGAAATAATCTCCTTAAAAAACTTGGTATGAGCATATACTTTTACCTTCTCATACCTATGTATCATGTTAAAAATTCGGTGTCGAGATTTTGATGGAAATACACATTTTGAGTCTAAAAAAGTGGGTCTGTCTGTGTGTTAAAAATTAATAATGCAGTAAACAAGCTACGAGGTTAGAATTTTATATTTTAGTTAGGAGCTCTCCAGCAAAGATTAGTTTTAAAATAAAATCGGCCAAAGAGTACTAGTAGGCCTACATTACTGATGTACTTTTTAAGTTTTTTCCTTTTCGATTTTCTCAAAATTCGATTTTAATTAAAATTGGTAAATCACTTAATTTTTATATGCTCTTATATATATATATATATATTTTATTTTGCCCATAAAATTGTTTTAAGCACACTTTACTCTTCATAAAATTGAAAAAATAGTTGATAGTTGCCATGGCAACAAAAAATAAATATTTTTCTGTATTTATAAATTTTACATCTTTAATTCTAAGGTACTGCCGGAATGTAAATACGTATATGTCGACACAAGCACAGTACACAACTTTCAATTACCTTTGTTAAGAGAAATTTGTGTTGTGTTACCCCTGATACCAGATTTTTTCTTATATATCTGAGTAATAATAATGTAACTTATGTGTGTATTAACAATCTCGTTGTATATATAATTATTATTCTTATAATATATATATATATATATTTATATATTTTCAGATATTATTTTTTACGATAATGACAAATCCTCACTCGTTATATTTTAATTTCGGAATTTTTAATTTCATTTTGTCATTGGCATCTCTTTATGCTTCCAAGAGAGTGTTTGTGAGGAGGAAGGAGTGTTTAACGCAATGCAATAGCAATCGATCCCCCATCCTGGTCCATTTCTATCTGTACTTGGGACCGGGCATTAGGCCTCCACCACTTCACAGGAGACCCTATTTATGTTTATTGTCACAATGGATGAGATGGCTGCATTAGAGGGCCTCCGAGACGAAACTAATGGTGGAATAGAGCATGCTAACCTAATTAATTATTCCTTGGCAAACTAAGATATACTCTCTTGGTTTTACATTTTTCAAAAATACGAATTAATTTTAAAATATTGGTAAACTATTTATCAAATATGCAATTTTTCCGAATACGGAAATTACAATAATTAATTAAATATTTATTAAAGATATAGGCCTACCCAATTTAATTATTTATCCGAACAATGTCCGAGTTTTTTTTATTTATTTTTAGATTTTTCCTTTCAAATTTGATGTAAAACAAAAACAAATTAATGGTGAGACTCTGAAAATTTCATTAAATATATTTGACTTGAAACATTGTTGTTATTATAATTTTCCAAGTGGGAAAGCCCGCATTCCGCCCTGGACCCCCTTGCTCGCCTTCGGCAAACAAATTCATCAAATTTATTCTTTCTCACTGTTAAATTTTCCACTGTGACTTAAAGTTTTAAATTTCCCTCACTGACTCAACATCCCCTGTCTCTAACCAATCAGCTAGAGGTAGTGGTAAACAGGCATAAAACGGAAGCCAGTGGCTAGCGGTTTTTATATAGTAATGTTAATTGTAGAAACCCACCCCTTCCGGAGTGAGTTGTTGACAAATGTCAACAATGATAGTCTGGAAGCCAAGGGGCACGGGTTCGCATCCCAGGAAGTCCTATGAATTTATTTAAATCATTTGATTACCAAATGGTATAAATAAATATGCCTAGTCCCTCACATATATTTTAAATAATGAGTATCGAATAGAAAAAAAGTTTATATTAGAAAAAAAAAAACATTGAAATTTTTGTTTTTACCGAAAATGTCATTAAAAAAAAAATTGTTTTTCCTCATTATTGTTTTTATTTTTTATTGGAATTTTTCCAAATTATCAGTAATTTACTAATTTAAAAAATATGTTTCAAGTCAAAAAACAGATATTAAAGCAAAAATGAATTAAATTTTTCAAGTATATCGCAGTTTTTTTTTTTTTTTGTGATCCAGTAAACTTTTTTTTTCATATGAATTTATGAATTTTTTCCCATTAAATTTATCGAATTTATAAAGATACATAAAAAATATTTTATTTATAGGCCTAATAATTGAAATACATTTATAGCCTATGCTTAAATTAAGCTATCAGAAATAAGGTATGATTTAGTAAGATACATGATTTTAAGAAATAAATTCCCCAAAAAAAAAAAATTATCTTACAAAAAAATCCCTTCACATATAAAAAATTTGCTCTTTTTTTAAAATCAAGATTATTAAATTGATTTTATAGGGGGATGAAATGGATGGATGATATTCATTCTCCCTTTTTTTTTCTTCATTCAACGAATTACTTAAAGCAGGTGAAATTTTTTATCTTACTTTTATCCTAAAGAAAAAGACTTTTTTTTTGAACTCTGATATCTTTCGTCTATTTTAAAACAAAATGGAAAGAACTCATCTTTATAAGTTGAAAGAGATATATTAATATATATATATCATCTATTATATCTATTCTTGAAGTTATTTACATTCATTTTATACATTAAAAACAAAATTATTTCAACATCATTTTTGAAAGAGCCAATTTAATCTCATTTTCAACTCTATAGAAATGATTCTAAAATTTATCTGTTTAATTTAGATCACGTATGCCACTATATTACAGTTGATGCCTTTTCATTCAATCAAATTTCAAATTTTATATGATTTATTTTCAATCTCAATTTCAAGTGTTTTTCAATTTTTATCTTTAAAATTGACGAGTCTTTTTTTTTTTGATATTCTCACTTTTTTTCATTGACCTTAACTTTTTTTTATTATTATTCGATTTTTCTTATTTCGGGTATAATCTTGGAATGTGGTGTATCTCACTAATCTCATCACTACCTACAAATTCAACTTTTTTTTTTATGAATTTGATGGAATGAGTATTATTATTATTATATATTGACCGCTCATGTGTCGATATATTTTTATCGCTATATAACATTTTTATGTAATAAATAAAAAAGTAAATAGCACTGTCTGTCTATGTTGTTAGAGTCAATGGAAGTTGGGTTGGATTGAAGGGTGAGTTTGTTGGGTGGTTGCGGATTCTAGCAGTTTTGTGGTTACGCTAAGCTTGTTTCTTTTTTTTCTCGCCTCGATGACGATGCCAACATAAAATATCACGTAAAAATGATGATGGCAATTCCGGCAACCCGAAACGAAAGACAAACAATTTCAAAATTCATGAAGGCCAAAGCTCTGAGTGGAGATCGGTCTTCATGGATGACGGATAACCGAATATAAAGATAAATTGATAATAGAAAAAAAGCCAGAGAAATACAATATTAAGGTGCGCATCTCAGGGTGCTAATTTTGGGAGATTCCAGCGGCCACAATTTTGAAGCTATCGACCTCAAGTTTTTTTAAATTAAAGCTATTTAAATTATCTACAACTTATAGAAGAAGCCCTTTTTTTGATTTTCGAAAAAATAAATTTTTTTTTTTAGATTAATCGCATTAAATAAAAGATATTTTTAAAAAATCCGCTCTACAACTTATAGATAATTAAATTAGTATTCATTGTGTTAAAAAATAATTAATTTTTTACCGTTAATTAATTAGCTGGAATCTTTTAAATGAAATGAAATAAATCCCTTGTATCGCTATGGGAAAAACTAATGCCATCTCTTGCCGCCTAGAGTAACTCGGTACTGAATCGTGTTCTAACGGTTTTTCGAGACGTGCACCTTAATAAAAAAAATTATTTGTATTCTTTTTAAGGGAAACCGAGGTTCTCTCGCGAGAGAAAGTGTTGAGTTAGTTAACTTTCAAGCTATCTTCTGGAACAATTAGTTATCACGCAAGTTAAAAAAAAAAAAAATAAGTTGGTGCAAGTTGAGCTCAAATATTGATTCTCTGCGTAATCTTCGCCTGGAAATGAGAAATGGGCGTCTCCTGTCATCATATTACCGTTGCACCTTAAGGGCCCTCTTTGGAAGCTCCAGGCTCCCTTTTCGCGACTAGACTTAAGCCACTTGACAGTGGTTGTGTGGCTCGTTGCTACTAGCAACCGCCAAGTCCCGATACCAACCACCGATAGGGAATTAGAGACCGAAACAACAGGGATGATTTGATCTTTTTTTTTTTGTCATTGAAAAAATTCTTTCTCCATCTCACAATATTTGAAATATTGATCAAATTTGAGATCTGAATCTCTTTCGCATTCGTTTTTTTTTGTGTTGATAGATAAAAAGAAACTCTCACCTAGAGAATTGTTTGTGATTTTTTTTTTTTGGAAATCTCCAAGAAAGGTTGAAAAAAAAAGAAAATACTCTTTAGGATGACTTAATAAATTAAAACATCGAAGATTTTTTTAATTACTAATTAGTTTCATATTTTTATTTTATTATTATTATTATACAGTATTATAATATAAAGAGCTTAAGTTAAATTCAGTCAAGTAGAGCCTGCTTGACTTCACCCACTCCTATTAAATATACAAAAAAAAAATATCTTTTGTGGATAGATTTTGCATAACTAGCAGGCGCTCTTGGTCAGTGGCGCCTCTAGAGTTCAGTAGGTGAACTTCTCAGCTTTAAGATCCAACAATTTTTTTTCTTTGTTATATTTTTGAGCATATAGACTTTAAACGATAATTATATATATATATATATATTCCAGTTGCTCAGGGGCCCACATCTTATGGGTACGTGGATGGCGACCACGAGCTACCCGAGAGCTGGGACTGGCACTCCTTCTATTCTTTATATGTCTATCCCTTCCTTCTATATTTACGTCAGGCCGTATAAAAGTCAGAGAAAGAAGAAGAAGATAGATATGGGATCCAGGCATTCTTATTTAAGCCATTTGGTTAAATAAAATCATCGGACTGTCTGGGATCCGAACCCGCGACCCTTGGTATAAAAGGCCAGCATGCTAGCCACTACGCCAAGCCCGAGGGCTACGATGAAGTTAATATTTCATGCTCAAATGAAATTTAATGTTTATAATTTCTGGAAAAACTGAACTCAAAACGTTGACTATTTAAAAAAAAAAAAGTACTTTTCTTTTTAGTAATAAAATAAATTAATTATATCAGCTCGTGTAAATTAATTCAGGAAAACAGATTTGTTGGAATTTCACTCACTCCACACTAACACAGAAAAGCAACAAAATCCGAGCCTGAGGCCTAAGAAGAAGAAGAAAGACATGAGGCATTTGGTTGGCTGCTGTCTTGAACGGAGAGGGACGTCTTTTGCCAAGCCGATAGCATTGTGTGGGGGTCGAATTGCCGCGGGCTCTCAGCCATCCGACACTCTACACCCTCTCAACATCACCACCTTCTTTTGATATACAAACTAGCCTTAACAGCAATCACTACTATACATAGTACTCCCCTTTGCATTGCATTCAAATCTGAGAGAAAAAGGAAAAAGAAAACTAAATGATAGAGAAAAAAAACCTAGTTTTTTTTATTTAATTAAATTAAAATAAATCTTATGATTAAATAATTTCTCTACTAGTTATCACAAACTATTTCATAGATTGTCAGATTTCGAAAGAATTTCTCTTAATGTGTAGGCCTTAAATAACTGAATAGTAGGCCTATGTGATAAAAAATTATTTTCATATAAGTTAATGCCTTCTTGTGGTAGAGATTAAAGGTTAGCATCCCCATGGGCGTAACTACAGAATTTGGCTGGGGGGGGCATGGGACCAGCCATCCTCGCTGGGGGAGCATAGGACTAGCTATTCTCCGGGGGGGGGGCTGGGAAGCAGGGAGCTTTTTTTTTGGGGGGGCACCCCCTAGTTACGCCCATGAGCATCCCGTTCCAGACAAAAAAATTGGTTACCAATCAATTGATATACAGTAAATAGATACTGGGTCTTAATGGCCTCAAATTCCGAATAAGACATTAAATTAAAAAAAATAAAAAAGTTAAGATTTATTGTTAAAAATGCAAAATAACTTATTTAAGTCATTTGGATACCAAATGGTATCAATAAATATACCTGGACCCTAACATATATCGTAATTAATAATAAATTTAGTTTAAAAACTGAATGGCCTAAGATGCCGAAAAGACTAAAAAAAAACAAACTTATTTTAATTTGCATTCAATTTCGCTTTTTATGATTGTTGATTCAGTTTTAAATTATAATTTTATATATTTAATAAAATAAGAATTATTTTATTCAACTTTTATATATAAATGTAGAGAGGTCCCACTGGGGAAATGTTTGCATGATATTCTTTCTAATAGCTTTACGGGCCCAAGGTCCCCACGAGACACTTCAATATATTGTCTCACATTGCGAATATATCCTCCTCCGAGTTTTATATGGAACACAATTACGGCTAGAAAGAAGAAAAAAAAAGGAGCATACGACGATGTAAAGCCTACTATTGGACGTGAAGTCGCTGAAAAAAGCGACGATCCTAAGCAAATGCGACAATGGAATGGAAAGGGGTTGGGGTTGTGGGAGGGGGTTGAAAAAAGGGGTCACGGGGAATGGGTTGAAGAAGAAGAACCAGCCCTCCTTGTAGCACTTGCTTTATGAAAATGGTGGGTGGGGGGTGGAATTTTGTACGCCTCGGTGACGTTTGACGATATTTAAATTGATCGAGCATTCGTGTAGATTAACTTGATAAAAGCCGGGGAGTCTGCTGCGCATCCAGCCTCCGGGCATATTTAATAAAACGATACAATAGAACCAATACTTGGCGACATCGACGGAATGGCAAAAAAAAAAAAAAAAAAAAAAAAAAAAAGAAAAAACGTTAAGAAAATGTTTTTATAAGAAATCCCTAAGAAAAAGAAAGTGCCCCCACTATATTCCCTGAAGCTCTCTCTCTCCACCTCCCTAACCGGATTATTAGTTTCGCCTCAAGGATAACCAAGCCCTTATTCTTAAATTTAGTTATACAGTGTTTATGCTCTCAACTGAATGACTTCTTTCTAGAAAAAAAAACGTATCAATAAATATAGAATAGGAAATTTAATAAAGAATTTCTGGCTGATTGATTCCATTATCATACAATAATATGTTAGAAATTAGATCTAAAATATCATATGAGATATACAATATATAGAAATTCTATCTTGCTTTTTTATTTATCTCAAATTTGTTTAAAATTTTTTTTTATTTATCTACTAGCTACTAGTAGTGATTTTATTTCATTATTTTAACTGATCTTGATATCTGGAAATTATTTTTATTAAATATAAAAAAATTTTTTACTCTTTTTTTTTTGTTCAGTAAAAAATTTCTAATATCTCAGTGGCGCCTAGTAATTATTTTAAAGTTTTTTTTTTTTGACAACTCGGTCATTTAGACACCGCCTCATAATTTTTTTAAATTCTATGGTAGTCATTCTAATAATTAAAAAAAAATTGGATCGCTTTGAACGGGAGGCCGACACCTGTTATCTAATATCTCTCTGCACCATAGACCAAGTTACTATAATTATTTATATTATTATAAATAATTTAAAATATATTTTTTATAATTGTTTTTATACAAAAGACTTTGGACAAATATCTTGTACATTTTTTTTAAAAATAATAATAATAATAATCCCTTTTTTCCTCCAGAAGAGTATGCTCAAGGACCTTAATCAAAGCGTGAGCCATAATGATGACAGGTCCAAGAGCTACATTTGTAACAATATTTTCATTAGAATCTACCGAATACATTTTTTTTCTTTTAATTAAATTTGACATATCAAGAATGACCAGGCTCTCGGCTATGACGACCAGCCGAGAGAACAACAATGCAAACACATACAAAAATGACAAGAATAAATATCACATAGTTATCACAGAGATAACTATGTGATATTTATTCCGGTCATTTTTGTATGTGTGTTTGCCTTGTTGTTTTCTGTGATAACTATGTGATATTTCTGTGATAACTATGTGATATTTATTCCTGTCAATTTTGTATGTGTGTTTGCATTGTTGTTCTCTGTGATAACTATGTGATATTTCTGTGATAACTATGTGATATTTATTCCTGTCAATTTTGTATGTGTGTTTGCATTGTTGTTCTCTGTGATAACTATGTGATATTTATTCCGGTCATTTTTGAATGTGTGTTTGCATTGTTGTTCTCTGGTTGTGATTGCCGAAAGCCTGGTCATTCTTGATAAGACAAATTTAATTAAAAGAAAAAAAAAATTATTATTAATATACAGAATTTAGTGGTGGTATTAGATTCTGAAATTAGTATTAGTTAATTTGTAGTGTTATTAAATAATTATCAATATATAAGAAAAAGAAACTTTTCATTGTAATAATTTGTCAGTGCGAGGCAATTTGTAGAAAGTTTGGTCTAAAGGCAAAGGATGCATTCTGTCAAGCAGAAGTATCAAGTGACTAAACAGCGAGGCTGTTGGGTTGACATTTGCTAGGGTTGGGTTGACTTGACTTATAAAAGCTTAAACCCTCGCAAAATGGAAGACGATTTCCGTCGAACCGAGACAACTTTGCACAAATATGCACTCCCCTTGCCTCCTCCGTTCATCCCCCCGGTCCTTTTATACAAGAGTGTATATAAATAAATAATGCAAGAGCGATCATTCGTTAAATTTCAAAGTAAATACGAAGAGAGAGAGTTAGAATAAAGATGTTAGTTTATCAAAAATATTAGTAATATAACATTTCAAGATATTTTAATTAGAGATTAATTTGAAAAAAATTATCAAGTAAAAATTATTTATTCCATTCAGATATTTGTAATAATTTTTATATAGAATATTAAAAAAGCTCATTTACAATAAAACAGGGCATTGTCTGGAATGGAATCTGTCAATATATCGCCTGCTGAGAATCATAGTGGCAAAAATCTGAAAAATTAATTTTTGAGTTAAGCCTACCAAACGTTGTTAAAACGTCTTTTGAGTGCCAAAGTGGCGAAAATATATTTCCATTCTTTGCTATTGATTCTGGCCTATTCATTTGTTGCTCGGCTATTTAACCTATATGTTTATAAAACTTTCAAATGCCTTTTCTCGAATCGTTGAATTCCGGACTTTCGCTACTCAGCATTCTCAGCAGGCGATATTTCAAAAACTTTAATTTGAATTTTCTACCAATTTTAATAAATAGAAACGGGATCCCAAGGCCCTCAGATGCCGAAAATTAACTTACAAATACAGTAGAATCGGAACCTGTCGGGATTCTGAAAATGCCGGATTACCCTAAACATATAAAATGTGTATACTTTATACTATATAATGCATACATCTTTATCTCTTTATAAAATCTCTAATGAGACTTTGTTTTCTTAAATTACCCCCTCCTTTTTTTTGTTGAAATATCTCTTTTCAACACGCCGGATTAGCCAGTATGCCTGAGTATCGAGGTTCGCATTAGCGAGACTCTCTGTAATACAAAATAGAAATAATAGCATATCATTTCTTGCCTCTTTTTTATCATTCATTCTATTTCTTTTTCGCATACTTTATGCCAAAACATCTTCCTAATAGAATAGACGTAGAGATCTCGTTTTACATTCCAACAATCAGCGATTCGTTCCCCCTCATAAACTATAAAAATATATTTATACTACTAGCCGCGCCGCCGCCTTCGGCGGGCTTCGCGTCTAGCCAGGGGAGCTACGCCCCCTGGACCCCACCAGCTGGCTCGGGCCCGCCTGCGGCGGACCCTCGCCTTTCTTAATGAGAAACTGCGTGGTGCCTAGACAGGGGGCTACGCCCCCTGGACCCCCCAACTGGCTCGGGCCGCCTGCGGCGGACCCTCGCCTTTCTTAATTATGAAAAACTGCGTGGCCTAGACAGGGGGGCTACGCCCCTGGACCCCTCCAACTGGCTCGGGCCCGCCTGGGCGGACCCTCGCCTTTCTTAATTATGAAAAACTGCGTGGCGTCTAGAGAGGGGGGCTACGCCCCCTGGACCCCCTCCAGCTGGCTCGGGCCCGCCTGCGGCGGACCCTCGCCTTTCTTAATTATGAAAAGAAAATTATTATTACTACGTATTCCAATCCAGTGCCTGCTTGAGGATTTGTTTACATTCATGGAATATACAAATGAAAAGAATATAAAAATATTCCTCTGTACATTTCCTATGGGAGAAATCGTAACTTTAACAAATAATAACTCAAAAAGTTATAGGAATTTCGGGACCCGAGTATTTTTCCGGGACTCGCCATAACCTCCTCTATAAGACTGCAAAATTTCGTTTCAAAATTCCAACGGGAAGTTGGTCAAACAGAGCGTGACAGACGTGCAGACGGACACACCGCAATTATTATATATAGATATTGGCCTTCAAAGTATTAAAATAAAATAATAAGCAAAGAAGTTGCAATGATTTCATTCACATTTTTACTCCTCCATGCTTTACCTGTAATTTAAAGATACCAATATATTAAAAAAAAAAAAAAAAAAAAAAAAAAAATTGGAGAGTTAGATTAAAATAAATGGAGTTTAAGTAACCTAAATAAAATATTATAATATGAAAATAAGGGCCGATTGCTTCACTTCTAATTAACTAGCTATCTCGAATAAGCTAGTTCTCTATGACTTTCGAGTCTCTAAAAGATCTAAATATGCTAATCATATGATTAAATAAGAGCCCAGTTGGTAGTTAACTAAGCTAAGACCCAAAGTCCGGTATAAGGCTTAACTAAGGGGTGGTTAAGAACCTAAGTTCAAGTTTATTTATTTAGAAATTTTTAAATTTAAAAAATTAATTATTTTAATTAATTTTTACTTTCTCTTACCTATGTATATATGTAATATATATATAGAGAGAAAGTATTCGTTTCATGTCAAAAATTCGATGTCGAGATTTTGATGGATCTTCACGTTTTGAGGTCCCCTGAATCCAAAAAAGTGGTTTTCGCGACATGGTCTGTCTGTCTGTCTGTCTGTGTGTGTGTGTGTGTGTGTGTGTGTGTCTGTGTGTGTTCAATTTTAAGCATGAAGGAATTGAGCTATGAGGCTGAAATTTTATATTTAAGTTAAACATCTCCCGGGACCGACAAAATAAGCTTTTAATCAAAATCGGCCAAAAAGTACTAGTACTTTACTGATGTACTTTTTCAGTTTTTTTCGATTTTCTCAAAATTTGCTCTAACGATTTTGATTAAAATTCAAAAATCAATTATTTATTAGATGCTCTTTCAAATGTATATTCTCGTTTTGCCCTCAAAATTGTTTGAAGCACACTTTACTCTTGTGCTTCATAGGAAAGATAGGAGAAATAAATGGTTGCCATGGTAACCGAATTTAAATCTTTTTCTTTTTATTAGATTAAAAATCAATTATTATTTAAACGCCCATTTTTTTTTCGGAGAAAACATATCTCTCTCTCTCACAAAACTATCTTCTCTCTTTCTACGCGTTTTAAATTTTTCTACCTTATCTTCGCATTTGGCCAATGTTAATTTCCTATAGGGATTTGTATGTTAATTTCGATTCAAAAGGGGGTCCCCTTTGGAACTTTTTACGCATTTAAAATTTTTTTTTCCAATTCTTATGAAATTTTGTATTTATTTACGAATCTATATTGTGTATAAAATGTCCAAATATGAGATTAAAATTTTGAAAAATAACCATAGTTTATTTGAAGCAGTCAACATTTAAAATGCAAGTTTGAAACTAAGGTGCTATGGGAAACTAAATATATCTCGACACAAAAAATCTGGTGTGACCAGCACAGTGCGCAACTTTCTCTTACCGAAGGGTAAGAGAAAGTTGTGTGCTGTGCGCCAGTCACACCAGATTTTTTTAATAATCTTTACAAAGTTGATAACTTTCCTTATACCTCAGAAAGCCTATTATATGTGAAAAAACTAATTTTTTTCAAATTTCAAATATATCAATGATTTGCTTTCGGCCGGATAAGTTTGCTAGTTGACAAAGTGAAGCAATCGGCTCTAAAAGACATTAAAAAACTATCAGTGTTTTTGAATAAGATGTTTTAAAACAGAAGGAACCCTCTCTTTATTTTTTTCCCAGTTAATTTTTGTTTTTATAGTATTTTTATTAAATGCTTACTTTGTTTTCAAAGTAAATATTTTGATTTTTAAATGTATTTATAAATTTACCTTGACATGTTATTTACTCTATTTATTTAACATAGGGAAGGGCCGCTTGAAATACTCTCAATTTTCGATTCAGATATTGTTAGTAAGGGTGCTCGGTGCTTGATGTTTGGTGCTTGCTTTGGCCGCATTCCCTTACAAGTGGTTCGTGTGCACAAATACCAATGAAGACCAACTTAAATATTTGGACAAGCTGCTGCTCTATCTCCTCTACTCTGGTCTCTCCTTTTCTCAGATCGATTGATCTTCGCTTACCAACCGATATTTTTTTTTTTGATAGTTTGTTTTAAATGGATATAAAAAAGCCAACCAATGTCGTCAACATGTTGGTTCTCATCAAAAACCTCAATAAATAAATATCGTGAACGTTACTAAATAATGAAAAAATATTTGATTTTAAAAGATACTTTGTTTTATATATTTAATATTATACATATATTTATTAATATATTAAATGAAATTAAAATAAATACGTCTGAGTGCCTTATTTCCATTAAGATGGTGATTTTGAATTTTTTAATAGTATATTATTTCAAAAAAGTTGAAGGTACAATTGGTGGGTAATAACGAGTCAAGAAAGACTGTTGTTTTACCAGTGGTTTCATTAGGGCGGTAGGAGGACATTTTCCCTCCTCCCCCCTCAAGTCATCTGATATCATTTTAATTTTATTTCTAAATAAAATATTTTTAAATAAATAATGATAGTAGTTTGTTACAAAGGCGTCATTTGGGGGGGGGGGAGGCAGGGGGGCATCTGCCCCCCCCCCAAGGGCTCTGATTTTTATAAAATTTTATATTATTCTAAATAAAATACTCCAAAATACATCTACGAGTATACAAACTGTACAAAATTAAACAATTAATTAAATTAAATATGTTTTGGCCAAATTTGAGTACCCATTTGTAAGTAAATTTTAAGAAAAAAAAAATGTTTGCCCCCCCAAGAAAAAGTTGAAATGACGCCACTGGTTTGTTACGACAAAGAAATATTTTTTACTTGTTAGTGATTTTTTGGGAAATTTAAGAAAATAAGGTTTTTTCATTGAGAGAATTTTTTTTTTAAATTTATTTCCGGTTGTTGGCTCCCGCCTTTCAGCCCCACACATTTTTTACAATATTTCTTTTTTTTTACAATGGTATCCAAAAATAATTTTCTAAAAAACCTGTGTATAAAAATTTCCTTCAAAATACAAAATTTTAAAAAATTAGATAAAACCAACCAAGACGATATTTAGCAAATTATACAAAAACAAAGCAATATTTAGAAAATATTGATTTATCATTTTTACAATTACTAGCAATTGCACTTCCCCGTGCTATTGTCAATTTTTTTCAAAACGAGTCGTTTTCCTTCATGGGTTTCTCCTTAAAGCCAGAGATCCCAATAATGATTCTATAACTATTCTATAACCACCTCAGCCCAGTTATCTAAATAATTTATAGCCTATGTTATTCTGAAAGATCCTCCCATCTCCTTAACAAAAGTTGAAATAACGCCACTGTTACTTAATCCCTTTATCTCGATGAGACTGTCGATTGTTATTATAATTTTCATGAATCAATAAATTATTATCTGAAAAAAAGACTTACAATAGACATAAATTCCTAAAAAGTAAAAATAATTTTTTGAAATGTATGATGAGTGAATTAATTAAATTTATCTGAGACCAAACAGCATATCCGGTCTAACTTCAACGTAATCTATTCTCATTAGAAATTGCTTGAATTCCTCTGATGCGAAATGAACTGGCAATGCCAAAGTTTGAGCCTCTATATATGTTGTCATATGGTTCTAGAAATAACAAAGAATCTCACTTTCATCTAAAAAATTTCTTTCCTTCTAGAGTTAAAAAATGGGTAGAAAACCACTTTGTTAGATTGAATAAAAAAGAGGAAACCTTTCAAAAAAATTCTCACTCAAATTTTCTGAAAATTTCTGATTTGAGCTCAGTGCTTCTACTTACTTAATTAAGTCGAAATTATTCTATCGAAGTTCATAAACTTTCTCATTTTTTAATTAATTTTTAATTAACAAATGTAAAATTAATTAATTTTTGAATTTCTCCAGAGCGTTAAAAATCACATTAATAGAATGGGATACACTATTTAATTATTTCATAGTAAAATAAACAAAAAATTAAATAAATAATTAAAAATCTCAGACAGGTAGCTTAATTTCTTATTTACTTGTAATTTCCCTGTATATTTGATTGCTTGAGATGTAAGTACTGTACATATATACGTATAATTCATATTGTTTCTAGATTTGTGTTTGTTTATCTCGACTCGACGAGAGCTTGTAATTGAATTCACACCCGACATCACCTCTGATTCTAATTACACTTTCGCGCAAATTAAATAAACAAAAAAAAAAAAAAAAAAATACATTTTCATTATATTCTCTGAACTGCAAAAAATTATATACATATATAGAAAGTAATTATTTTACCTAATCTCTATATAGGTCTTAAAATAACTTTGATTCCCTTTCTTTTTTTTTTATATTCTATTGTAAATATAATCTTAATAATTTTGGTGGTAAAAATCCCCAGACTTAATTCATTACTTTTTTTTCTTGTTAATAAACACGGGGACGATGAAATTGGATTCTATTCGTCATCAAATACAAAAATTCAATTTAACGAATGAAAAACGAGCGAAATAAAAAATGTATTTTATTAGAATATTACCTACTTTTTTTTATTAACCATTTTTAATTAATATTATTTATATCTAATTCAATTTACGTTTTACTTAAAAAAAAAAAAATACTTGAAAGATATAATCTTTTTAATTAATTTTAATTAAAATAAAAAAATGAATGTTCATATTGAATAAATGAACAAAAAGTGATTTTTTTAAATATAGTATATTTTTTCCATCATTTTTGTGTATTTTGATAAAGAGAATAAAAATAGAAAGATTTACCAAACAGAAAAACAACTAATAACTCAAACATATTGTAAAATATATGAGATTTTATATTTGTTTTGTTGTTGTGTTGTTTTAAACTTGTCTATTTTTTATTTCTCCACGAAATTGTTTCCGAATTCATGTTCTTTTTTTTTTAATCATGATGATGATAATTGATGCATTTGATGCCCATAACAAGCAAACATATTTAGTTATAATTATAATAGAAAAAAAAATTGAGGAAAGAGAACTGTATTATTTATACATAGATTGAAAGAGCATCTAAAAAATAATTGATTGTTGAATTTTAATCAAAATCGTTGGAGCGAATTTTGAGAAAATCGAAAAAAATTGAAAAAGTGAATCAGTAAAGTACTAGTACTCTTTGGCCGATTTTGTTCAAAAGCTTCGTGTCACGTCCCAGGGTGATAACTAACTTAAATATAAAATTTCAACCTCCTAGCTCTTTTCGTTCTTGAGATATTTTGTTCACAGACAGACAGACTACCATTATGTTGCTAAAACCACTTTTTTTGGATTCAGGGGACCTCAAAACGTCTATATCCATCAAAATCTCAACATCGAATTTTTGACATGAATCCAATACTTTCTCTCTATATATATAATATACAGTATTACATATATACATAGGTAAGAGAGATTGGCTTGCTTACACTATTAGAAATAATTTGATAAAAATATGTGAATTTTTTATTGCTTATTCTCATTTCACCTGACGACAACTTTATTTAATTAAAGTCTCACAGATTGAGAATTCTCTCTCATTTCATATTTTTCTAATTTAAGTAAATTCTATCACATATGACGTGTAATGGATAATTAACCTTTGACCTTTGACTTCGTTCTAACAATTATAAAGAACAGAAGCCTCAATATCTTTATCCAAACTCATCAAACCATTCTATTTTGCTACGAACTATATTTGACTATAAAATTTAAGAATTTTTATCTTTTCTCGTTGACTATTATACTATTTCGCTCCTGTCATTTTCCGAACGGTTATTTTGGAAAGCTGCCTCGCCTCCACATCAGAACACATGCTGCAAGGACAGTTAATTTGGCTAATGCATTGTGTTTGTAACCGTGTTTATTCTCGATTCTCTCGGCCAATATACCCATACACACATATACTGTGTATACACATATACATAGACATGAATGGCCGGTCAACCGGCTGATGCTCTCCTGTCCTCTCTCCTAAGTTCTCTCTTCACATGATTACGACAACATTCATTATTACTACAGATTCCCTTTCATGTCTTTGTAGCATCCAACCTGTTCTACATATATACGTATATATATATTCTCTTCGTATATCACCTTTTGATTCTGTTCATTCTAATTATAAAATACAAGCATATAAATAAATAACCTCTTATTTACATATATCTAGATTTAATTTTTTATCATGTAAATAACGAAATTAAATCCCTCTCTTGTACATTTAATATTTTAATAGAACAGTACTATACGTACTTGGCCTGCTTTTTTTTTTTTGATTGAATAATTTAAGAGAAAACTTTAATTTTTCTTTTATAATTGGTTTAATATTTATTTATTAAAGAACATTCAGTACAGTTACAAATACAATTTTTTCTAAGCTATTCTATTTGATCAGAGTTGATGCTCTTTAACAGACCAAAAACTCTTTTACTCGAATACTTCATTAAATTCTCAGGGAGATGGATTAATACTTCTCTAAATTTAAAAATATCCTTTATTAACAGGTTATTTATTTTATCATGGCTTTGAGAAACTTCAAAAACAAGAATCATTACTCTAATTAAAAATTTTCCATTATAATTATCATAAAAATATTTTATTTTAATTATAAATGTTTTTGCTAAATTAAAAAAAAAAAAAAAATTGCAAAGGATCATCCATCCTCTCTTACTAATATTTATTCAAATTTATTCAGATGCATATTTATTCATATTATCCCTATATGTGATTATACTTCTCCTTCTCTCTCTCTCTCTGGCCCAACATACAATTGTAACACAAACAAAGGATGACTTAGAGATATGTTGAATATTGATAGCTAGTTCAATCCAAAAATCTGTTTGTTGGGAAATCTGCTTCTGTCAGATATGAGCAAAAAAGTCGACTAAGTCGGCCCGTCGCACAGCCTGAGGGAAGAAGTAAAGCATAGGGATAAAAGAACAGAAATATTGTAGTTATTAAGACAATTCGATTAGGGTTTGGAAAAAACCGGAAAATTTTGAATTTTTTTTTTCGGCATCTAAGGCCATTTAGACCCATCCCTATTTATTTCAAATGATTTATAACCAATGAAAATGAAATAAATTTTTCTCGCTTGGGGCTGGAAGCGAACCAGAAACCCCCAGGCACTAGAAGCTAATGTCTTCTCTCTAAGCCAAGGGTCACGGGCTATAATAATTTATAATTTGAGTACAAGTATTACTGAAGAAAAAATTAAATAAAATATAATAAAAATAAAATTAGCTTAAAACCCGGTTTCTGTTTCCACTGGGGTCCAAACCCTAAATTCGATCATCTCCGTTGCCACTAGGTGGAAGCACCTGTGTTGTTTGAGTTATCTAATTTAGATAGCCTATATATAGCATAAAAATCGATTTTTTATAAATTTTCGGAATTTTAAAATATTTTCTAAATCGATTATACTGTTTTCATGTAAATATATAAAACACAGAAGTATTTAATATGAAAACACAAAGTTTTTTCTCACTTCCTTTTTCTCTTTCTCTCTCAAAGTTTACTCAATTACTTTTTAAACCCGGTTCTAAAGTTCACTTGGTAGAATTCATCTTCTGGCGTTGAAATCAATTTCCCCAAGTTGGCTGCCTAATAATTTGATACGTGGGGAGTGGGTTCAATTAACGCCACTGTCCAAGCGTGGTAATCGCTTCCCTGCTATCAGGCCTCGATAAATAGACCCCCATCCCAGCTTTTCCTGCTCCTTATTATCATATGCCTTTGTTGGACAACTCAATTAGCCTTCGTTCTTGCTCCTGGGTTTATGAAAATACACCCCGAGAATATCCAATTAAAAATCTTTTAGCAAAACTCACATATAAACACATTGCTTAATAAGTTAGTTTAATTAAAATTTATTTTTAATATTATGCCAGAATAGTTATTAAGTTAAAAGATTAATAAGGAAATACAATAGTTTACAAGACTAATCATTTTTAACAAAATTTAGAAGAAAATAAAGTTAAATTTTTTCAGAGATATTTTTTTATTTTAGTTTTGTTATTTGAAGCATATCGCCCTCGGGCTTAGAGTAAGGGTTAGCGAGATGGCCTTGTATTCTTTGGGTCGCGTATTCGGATCCCAGGCAATCCGATGATTTTATTTAAGCCATTTGGATACCAAATTCCTTAAATAAGAATGCCTGGACCCCAATATATATTCATAATAACGGTTATCGTCAAAATCTTATATGGCCTGAGTTGCCGAAAAGACTGTGGATGTGTGTGTGAGTGTGAGTGTGAATGAGAAAAAAGTGTGTTAAAAAAACAAACATAAAGCATATTGCAAATCTTTCTAGTCTATTTCAACTTAAATTTTCTTTGAAATTACTAGTATAGATAATTATTAAATTAATTTACCAAATGGTTTAAATAAATAATGCCTGGACCCAATATACATCATATTTATTATAATATGAATCGTTAAAAATCTTTATGGCCTAAGACAGTGCTTAAACTTTTTGAAGACGCGTACCCCTTCCTCCCTATTTTTTTTTTTTTTTTTTTTATTAATTCAGATCGGTTAAAAAACTATTTATATTGAATTTCGTATATATATATATATATATATATATATATATTTTTTTTTTTTTTTTTTAAATCTCTCAACAGAGACAAACTCCAATTACAGAGAGACGGAGAGACATTGGCAATGTTTGAAAATTTTCATGGCAAGTGGGATTTGAACCCGAGTTGGGTGGGCAACTCTCGATCGATTCGTAATCCGCAGCTTATCCGATTAGCCACGTGCCTCCTCTTATATATGCATACCCTTACTAGTCAATAGTCTATGTTATAAGCAGTTGCATATATATTATCATTTCAACATATCAATATATTATCGAAATTTTATAATTATTAACGTTATTTAACTTTTTAAACTTATTTAACACTAACAGTCTATTTGTTACATTTACGACTCTTCGCGGCTCCCCTGCGGGTAATCCATGGCCCCCATATGAAGCCGTAACCCACTACTTTAAGAAGCCCCAGCCTAAGATGCCGAAAAAAAAAATATATAAAGAGAAAGTAAAAACTGATCTTATATAAAATTTGGGTGCTGGTCATACCGCTCAAATACCTCATTTCGCTCCTTCTCTGAAATATGATAATTACTGGCCTGTTTTAAAAATTATTTAAAGTTTTGCGATCTAACCTTCGTATTAAAAATAATTTTAAAATACTTTCTCTTTCTACATATTTCATATATACGGTACGAGAAAGTAAAAAAAGTATATAGCCATGGAGACGAGACGGTCTCTCCCTTTTTTCATAGTTAGCAAAAAGAGCAACATCTAGGGTAGGATTAATCTCAAACACCGAGAAGGGAGTCTTCTTGAATGCTGAAGACGTGCAGGCAAATTTAGCAATTAATTCGTTACAAACAATTATACGCTTGATAAAATAAGCTTCATTTGAAATTGAGATGGTTTGAAAAGTGAAAATTAAAAAAAAAAAAAAAATGATAGAGAATTTTCATATTGATTCCGAGTATTGTATCATCAGTTCATCTGCCATAAGGGCCTTGACTTCCTTCCGGTTTTGGCAGGCATCTCTAGCATTTATACCAATTGGCTCGACGCCGTAACAGGGGGATGAATTGAATTGTAGACTCGACAAGACTAGGAACTATGGAGGTGAAAGTTGAGGTCGTTGGGGGTGGGTTTTAGGGGGTCTGAGGGTGCAATAAATTCCACCCACTTGTTTTATTTATGAATGCCACGCGCCGCTTACTGTTTGCAAGGGGAATCAGCTTCGAGGCAAAGACAATTTATTATATTAGCATATCTTACCGAGGTTCCGATTTTCTATGCTTTTAAATTTATTTTAGAAACTTGATATCATATTACAAAACGCAAAATAATTCCAAGGCGAAATAATATTGCGAATTGTTATTTTATGATTTAAGGTTCCCAGGGATGAAATTAAATCAAAATGAAAGGGAAAAGGTTTATTTGTCTCGGAAATTCGTAATTCCACTATTCATATTAATTTTATTAACATTTAATTTCGTTGCCTAGATTTGTATTATACGTTGAAATCCTTTTTAGAAATTAAACGCAGTCTCTAGAAATTAACGAAGTAATCTTTAATGATTTTATTTAATAAGAAAAATATATACTCGATTTTACAAATAGATATATTTACAAACTCGAGTATATTTGGAACGAAAAGAAGGCAACCCCTCTCCTCTAGCTTATCTAATTGAAATTGTGTCATTATTTTATATCAAACTTATCGATTATAAAACTTAATTTATTGAATTTTATGCAAATGGTTTATAATATAGAACATTCATTTCAGCCTTCTTAGAAGAGTAGGTATAATTTCTGCGAATATCTTATAAACGTTCAAACTTGTTTTTTTTTTTCTACAAATAAAACAAAAAAAAAGATATAAGGTTTCTAATTAATAAGCTTTCTTTTCAAAAGTAAACGAAGAAAATTAATTAATTATAAATTTTCTTGTCCTCTTTTATGTTGATTTTTTTTTAAGAGAATTATTTATACTTTTGTAGAATTGAATATAAAATCCCATCTGAATTATTTTTAATTAAATAAAAAAACATCTGATTTCAATTAACACCCAATGCATTATTAAATTACCTAAAAAGCTACATTAAATTTTTGTCTGATTCATTTTGCTGCATAGTCTAAATCCCCAAAGGGCGGTAGGAACAACTCCAAAGACATGGCGGTTGGCCTCCCCTACTTTTAGTTAAGCATTGAACATTAACGAGTTTGTTTCGTGTTTGAATTCTTAACCCAATTCAAGAGAAATTATAAGCATACGAATAATAAGTGCAGTGTGTGTAGTTGGCGTGTCTTGCGACACAACCTCGGGTCACTCTTCAGGAAGTCCTCAGCCACGAATGGCTCAACTTCTCAGATTATCGATTTTCTTAGTTATAATTAATCTCAATATTGACTTTTAAAACGAAACATCTCGCTCTTCTTGAAATTACAACTTTTTTGTAGAATTTTTTTTTTTTTTAATCTAAGAAATAAACATCATTTTATATGATGGCCTATATATCGTTAACAAGGAAGTTCAATTTTTAGCCCAATGGCGGGTAGCTAAACGGACATAATAAAAAAAAATACAAACAAAAACAAGGAAGCTCAGACAGAAAAGTAAAACAAAGACTTTTAACTGGCCAATGGGTGGAGATAGGCGGAAACACCCAAGGGCCATTAGTGAATGTGTGAGATAGTGTGTGTGTGACATTTTGGTCAGACACGTACTTTCTCGAGATATGATGAATAGTCACATAAAATAACACTTAACTGGCTATCTATAAGCTTTTGCACCAGATTCACTCAGAGATGTAAGTTTCTCTTCTCACTTAGGAAGAGATAGACCAGTAGATTTGAAAAAAAATTTGTGAAATAAAATTATTTTTATTATTATATAGAGTAGAGCTTGACTTCACTCACTCCTATTAAATATGCAAAAAAAGTATCTTTTGTGGATATATATTGCATAACTAGCAGGCGCTCTTGATCAGTGGCGCCTCTAGAGTTCAGTATGTAAACTTCTTGTCTTTAAGAGTCCAACTAATTTTTTTTGGTATATTTTTGATTAAGAGATACTTTTTTTTTTAAATTTTATTTATGGTCTTTTTCGGCATCGGAGGCCATTGTCTCTATTTATCACATTTGATTGGTATCCAACTCAAATGAAATAAATTTTTCTCGCATAAGGCGGGATGCGAACCCTTTGAACTCTGGAACAAGAGGCAGAAACTCTTCCACCGGGCCATGGTCCAAGGGCTTAAACGATACCTAATTATTAATAATGATATATATATATGGGTCCAGTAGTGTCAATTTTTATTTCCTAAAAAATTGTTCTTTGTTCTCTCACTTAATAAAGGATTGTGTGAATCATAATCATCATTCCAAAAAGTTCTTAAACGGGCACGGAGGATCAGAAAACACATTGTTCAATCTTTTGACGAGAGATTTGAAAGATTTCTTTTGAAATTAAATAGACTATATTTTATTTTTTAGGACTGAAAAATGACCTTCCCTTCCTGTTAGTGAATTCATTTAAGCTTTTTGGAGAAAATTTTAAAAAATTCGCTCAGGGTCCCACATATTGTGGGTACCGTGGATGGGGATCACAAGCTGGGACAGGCCTTCTGTTCTTTGTATGTCTGTTTCTTCCTTCCTCTTTTGAACCGTGCGACGGGCCGGCCTGTTCTATTTATTCCTGTCGCAAAATACATGATAGGGTTGGAGGGAAAGAGTGAGGTCCGCCGACCCCGCATCGCGGGAATAAGACGAGGAGAGAGAAGAAGAAGAAGAAGAACCATCATACAAACTCTTCCCGAATAAAAAAAAAAAGATTACATAGAATAAGAAAAATCTCAACTTAAAGGAAGAAAATAAAAAAAAATATATATTTTTAAAGCAGGAATCTTTCTCTGCCCATGTACGTAATTGAAATCGGAGTCATTTATCTAAATAAATCCAAAACTAATTAAGACTAATATAAATAAATAATAGGTTTAGAGATTAAGTAAAATTTTGTAACGTGCCGTTGATTTGCCAGTGTAAAATATTTATTTCCTTCTCACTAATGTACCATTTTAAAGGAGCAAATTAGAGAGAGAATTCTCATCCGGTGAAATTCTTCCTTAGAAGAGATTAGGTTAATGGAATGAGGGTTGAGGAAAAGAGAAATAGGAAAAGCCTAGAAGTAAAAATTCAGAAGGAAAATCCGAGAGTTTAGAGATAAGAATTAAAAATACTCTCAATAAAAGGGAAAATAATTTTGGGTTTTCTCATTTCTAGCTTCTCTTCTCATTCTTTGTATAGGCTTTTATATAAGTAAAAATGTTAAATAATAAACATTTCTTATATAAAAACAAATAAAAAAATAAAACTTTTTTTTTTTTACAATCACTTAAGTTTTAATTCTAATGTTAATCTTGTTGGGGAGTAAACGGAGTGGAGGGTTGTTTAAGTTTTTTTCTCGAATAATTAATAAATAAAGTTTTTATATCCGTCCGTGTATTGTTATGTTGTACCGTATTTATTTTTTCATGCATCCTTGACGAACTTACTGATCGCTTCTTCAATGCCAGAACTGAGGGATCCCTTTTAAAAAGAAACAAACAAAATTTGAAAAATTTCTTATAGAAATATTAATAATTTGTGGTCACTCCTGCCAAACCTCCTCTACTGTCTGTCATTTTTTAGTAAGTTCTAAAAAAATTTGTTTAATTTGTTTTCTTGCTCTTCAGACCAGATCTCTCTCTCTCTTGTTTCGACATCTTTTGGCACTGAGGAAGGGAGTAGCATGTTCCCGAAACATGTTTGCATAAAGAAAATCAAATCTAATCAATGCATGGTCTTTATTTTTAATAATATTAATAATACTTTTTTCAATTAAGCTAGTAATTAAAAAAAATTTAGTCATTTAGTTATTAGACTCCATCACTCAATATTTATTTAAAATGATTGATTGCCAATTCAATTGAAATAAATTTTTCTCGGTTGGGATGGTAAGCGAACCCGGAACCCACGAGAACGCTACTAATCCAAATTTCTTTTCTTCTCGCTAGTATATATTTAAAAAAAATTCACTCCGACGGTTTTGATTAAAATTCATATATCTATTATTTTTTACATGCTTTTGAAAAGGTATATTCTCATTTTGCACTTGAAATTTTTTGAAGTACTCTACTCTTGTACTTAGCTAGGAGAAATGGTTGCCATGGTGACGGAGTTTAAAATATTTTCCCATTTTGATTAAAATTCATAAGCCGGGGGGGCCTGGCAACGGAGAAGAACAACAGTCCCCATACTCCTAAATGGCCTCAGCAGCCGAAGAAGGTTTAAAAAAATAAATAAATAAATCAACTATTTTTTAGATGCTGTTTCAAAAGTATATCAGTAAAATTTTTCGTGAAAATTGTTTGAAGTACATTTTCCGACTCTTCCTTCCAGAGAGCCAATGTTAAATCCCTATGGGGATTTGCATGTTAATTTCGATTCAAAAGGGGGTCGCCCCCTTTAGAACTTTTTACACATTTTAAAAATATAAATAAAAAAAAAAAAAAAAAAAAAAACTGAAAGAGGTTATTTATATCTGATTATTTATTTTTTATTATAATATTATTATTTAAATCTTCCTTAGAAAAGTTGATTTTAGCCCCCTAATTAGGATAAGATAAATGAAAGATTATATTCATTTTATTAGGGTTTTGAGGTATACTTCCGTTCTTAATTATTTTATACTGTATACATTTAAACGCCGACAATTAAAATTTCACCTCCTGTTAATAAATTAGTTTTTGTATCATTAATATTTCCCAAATGTATATTATAATAACAACAAAAGCATCTCTCTATACAAAATATAAATCAATAAAAAGGCAAAAGGAATATAATAGTCTCTTTTATTATTATAAAAGCTGAATCCTTTGCTTTTGTTTGAACTGGAATAGCGCAAAAATTCTGGCAAGTACCAATCTGCATACTGCTTGTCTAAAACAGAACACGCCATTGGTATGTAAATGTCTCCTGTTAATTGACAAATACAGCCCTAGCCCTACAAAGCCGCCCTTTTATAAGTGCCTCAATCTCAAACCCTAGGGGCGAAAATCAAAGCTAAAATCTTTTTATTTTATTTTTTTTATTGTATTAATCTCATTTTACATTCTAATCAGGAGTTTTTTTTAATTAGAGATTAATTATATTATTTAAGTACTTACTATACTCTACCTTTTGTATAAAAGAATATAAAACAACATAATTTATTTATTCATTTTTGTTTTAAACGTAAAAAGAAAATAAATTTTAAAATTATTGCTAGGTCTATTATATATTACAGAAGATAGCATTTTATAGTCGTTTTTAAGTGGCGTAGAAATTTGAAAATTCTTGAGAATTAAATATAGAATATTAAAAAGGCATTAAACTTATCAAAATAATATATAAAGGAAGTTTTTTTTCCCTATTGCAGGTTGTTTGCCAAATAATTGAATAAAGATCCGTGGCCGAAACCAGGAAGTTAGCGCTAGGTGGTCGTCACAATAAAAAATTGTCAACAAAAATATAAATTGATCTTTATTCAATTATTTACCGAATAAGCTGCAATAGGAAAAAAATTTCCTGTATATATTATTTAATATTTAATCCTACGACTCCTGAACTCTACATTAAACTTATCCATGAAAATTGACACAATAATCAATAAATTAAAAAATTTTGCAGGTTCCTAAAATATTTTTAACTCGTATTCAGATCTATTCTCTAAAAACAGGGGTTAAAATTTAAAATAAACAAATGGGTGTTAAAAAGTAATGTAGAAACAATCAGAGTTAAAAAAATGCTATTCTCTAAACAAAGTTCTAACAGCGACGTTAACATGTTGCTTTTATTTCAAAGCTTTCAAAATCATAACCTTCCTTTTTAGGTTAAAGACGCCATTTTGATGCATTAAATACGACGTTAAAATATTAAAGACACCACCCCCTAGACATGATATTAATTTTTAACACTATTTACTAAATGTTAACACTTTGGCTTTAAAGTTTTTGTTTACAGAATAGCTTTTTGAGGCAAGGAAGTGATTTTGAATAGCATTTTTTAACGCTGACTTTTGACATTTTTAACATTACTTTTTAACACCCATTTGTTTATTTTAAATCTTAACGCCTGTTTTTAGAGAATAGACCTGATTTTGATTGAAAATTCACGCTTTGTAATCGGATTATAGAATATTACAAAATATGTAATACTGTTGCCGTGAAAAACTTAATTACTATTCTATACGTTTTTGATCTCCAGTTAGAATTTAAAAATTATTATCATTATTCTATTGACCTATAAAATAATTATGAAAAGCATATACCGCCGGATTCTACCTTTTTCCTCTGTTTGAATTAATAAATATTCGGTTATATGTATAAATAAATATTTTATTTCTATCTTTTATTTTTCTTTCCTCTTGATTAAATATTCATATTTCATCATTAAAGACTATAAATATGTTGATTTTAATTTATTTTACATTTCGCTATTTTTTTTTTCTTTTACAAATTTAACTATTAATCTTTCTCTCTCTCTCTCTCGTGTTCTTTGATTTTGTTTCCATTTGTCTTGATTTGGGTTCATTTTTCTACTTGAAATTTGAAAATGATTTATTGAATTAAATAGAATCTCATATTAATATTCCAATCTTTTTTTTTTTTAGTTCCCTTGACACTTTACTCAATCAATAACCGTCTTCTGTTTTAGAATTTGAATATTTCAATAAAGACAAAAGGCATTTTTTTTACATTGTTTAAAATTAAAAAAAATATATAATAGATAATTTTTTATAAAACCGAAACGTCGCTCTAGTTTTCAATAAATTATTTTGGTCTGACCACTCAGTTTTTTTTTTCTTTTTCTACAATACATGTCTGGTGATGCCCACGGGGCTTGGAGTAGTTGGTAGCGTGCCTACCTTTTATACCGAACGTCGCGGGTTCGGACCCCAGGCAGTCCGATGATTTTATTTAAGGCATTTGGATACCAAATGACTTAAATAGAAATGCCTGGACCCCAAATATATATATTATTAATATAACGGTTATCGTCAAAGTCTTAAATGGCCTAAGTTGCCGAAAAGACTGTGTGAATGAGAAAAAAGTGTGAATGTTTTTTATGGTGATAGTGTAGTTATTATTAATCATGAACAGAAGTTTTTCAACTCTAAAATCCGAAATACATTTTGATTATGCATTTGTTTATTGTTTCTCGCATCAGTTCTCAACGTTTCGGTCGCAATTGCAGGCTTTCATCAGCCACACTAAAATCATACTTATATATAAAGCCCTTAAACCGGTGTCAGATGTGTGAACCCACCAATCAGGCTTCAGGGATGCCTCAGGGATAGCGCTGATTGGTGAAATTCAGAGAGGGCGGAGAGGCATATTCAAAATCTTTAACTACTAAACGAGTACGAGACGCCGCCCGCCAGGGCCAAGTTGATTATGGCGCGGCGAAGCCGCATTTGAGGCCGAAATATCCTCAAGTTGCAGTTATAAAGGCGATTTATTTTATTAATACTTATCAAGAAAGATTCAAATTTCATTTAGCATATTTAGTTAAACAAATATCTAAGTAGTTTTTCCAATTATTGATAGTAGAGAATTTTGAGCCTCGATACATTTCTGGCTTCTATGATATAAAAAAAAAAGATGTAGAGTTATATTCACTAATTACATAATTCGCCAATTTATTCAATTAACTTTCAAAATTGTTTTATAACATTTTTTTTTGTAAAATTTTTCTCTCATTTGATTGCCGTAATTTGTATTAAATAACTTTTTATACGATTATTAAATTTTTTTTCTCTTCTAATTTAATTTATGAATAATATACACTATCAATTGTCATAACAATTAACGTAATGCATAAATCATCGTTTACTGATTAGCATAACGAGATATTCGCGACTGCCCCCTTTTTTTTCTATAATTTATGGATGGGACATGAATATAATTTAAAACGGCTGTGACAAGGCCGAAGCTTTGCGACTCGGAGCCATTGGCTTTACTGGTCAGCTGCTCCCTATGTGTATGTGTATGTGCTGAACATACACATACACATATGAAAAGCGTTCTGCCCCGTGATAGACACTATATGACATTCTCGTTTGAATGAGAATTGGCCTATAAATGGGAGCATATTTGTGATGGAAGCCTATATAACCGGTAATTAACTAAATTAGCGTTTGTGAAATTTCCTAAATTTTATCATGAAAATAAACAATATATTGTAGTTATAGTATTTGAATATTATAATTACGAATATTACAAAATCTGATATGACTGGAGCACAGCATACACTCTTACCCTTCGATAAGAGAAAGTTGTGCAACGTGCTTGTAACACCAGATTTTTTGAGTCTAAATATATTTATAATAGTTTTCCATAGCACCTTAGTTACGAACTTGACCACTTGCATTTCATAAGTAAGAAGTAAAATAATTAAAAAGTAAAAAAGTCATTGATTCAAAATTTCCATGGGCTCTGGTTATTTTAAATGTTGACTGCTTGAAATAAACTATGGTTATTTTTTAAAATTGTAATCTCATGTGTTTATTAAAGCTTTTGTGGTTTGAAATATTATTATTAGAGGAATTTTTAATCATAGACCACATTTTTGTATTAAATATTTATTAAAATTATAAATACTGTACAACGCAAGCAGTCGAAACGTTGTACAGTATTTATAATTTTAAGCAGTCGAAACGTTGTACAGTATTTATAATTTTAAGCAGTCGAAACGTTGTACAGTATTTATAATTTTAATAAATATTTAATACAAAAATGTGGTCTATGATTAAAAATTCCTCTAATTGTAATCTCATATTTCGATATTTTATACACAATAGAGAATCTTAAATAAATAAGAAATGGAAAATTTTTTTTAAATGTGTAAAAAGTTCCAAAGGGGGACCCCCTTTTGAATCGAAATTAACATGCAAATCCCCATAGAGATTTAACATTATGGAAAGAAGAGCCGGAAAATGGATTTGAAAAATCTGAAATACTACATCAGTAAAGTGTGCTTCAAAAAATTTTCATGAAAAATTTTAATAATATACTTTTTACAGGAAAGAGTAAATAAAAAATAGTTGATTTATGAATTTTAATCAAAATCGGAAAATACAATTTTGTGAACATCGAAAAAAACTGAAAAAGTACAGTGAGGGTCAATGTTAAGTCCCACCCATGCGTTTTCTACTTGTGATTATTTCATTGTTTTTATCAAAGAAAATTTATTAATTAAATTTAATTTAATTAATTTAAATTTTATCAAAGAAAATAGGATTGAACCATGAAAGTTTCCATTAAATAATATTTAATATTTTTTTAAAAACAATGAAATAATCACAAGTAAAAAACGCAAGGGTGGGACTTAATTTTTTCCCTCACTGTACATCAGTAAAATACTAGTACTTTTTGGCCAATTTTGTTTAAAAGCATATTTTCAGCCCTTGGGGGAATGCCTAACTTAAATATAAAATTTCAACTTCGTAGCTCTTTTTAGTTCCTGAGATATTTTCTTCAGACAGACAGACCAATTTGCGGGACCCACTTTTTTGGACTCAGGGGACCTCAAAACATGTATATCCATCAAAATCTCGACATCGAATTTTTGACATGATCGCAATACTTTCTCTATTTATTTCGTATATAGGGTAAGAGAAAGTAAAAATAAGCTTCTTCACAATCATTGATTAAAACTCCTTGCTACGGCTTCGTTTTTTATTTCTTCATTCAAATAAGATTTAATAGGCCTAACTGATTTTTTTTTCTCAATTTTTAAATTAACATTTCCATTTGTAAAAGCGTTTGTTTCATTATAAAATATTGCCTCTTTCATTTCAAAATCTGATTATATCCCCTTATTATTTATTTATGTTATTCCCCTCCTGACTATAAGGTAGGAGAACCAATTTTTAAAGAAAGGCGTGGAAGAAGAAAAAAATCCAAACAACCCACTGAATTTATATTAAAATGAAATACTCTTATGTTTATTTAATATTGACGGAAATTGGAACCAAATTTTATTACAAAGCGACCTAAGTTAGATATATAATTAATAACTACTTCTACACTAAGCTCTCTGCTTATATGTTAAGCTTCTATACATTTGATTATACCATATTGCTTTGTTCACGTATGTAACTAATTTGATATACGAGAGGATTTAGTAATTAATACTAGTATTATTCATCAATCAAATCATTTTGGAAACTTTTCTAAATAAGAATAAGATGATAACATTTATTTTTTTTTATTAATAATTGATATACTTAATTAGGGAGATTTCTAGAAATATCTACGTCAGATTCTAGATCTTGTTAAAATATTATTAACTAGAAAACATTCGACTTATTCAATAGTAACAATATTATCAAGGCTACAAATTTAATTAGGCTATAGCATAAAGACACTTCACCTCAAAATTGGCTATTGGTTAATTATAAATATAGGCCTGATGTCTAATTATGACTGAAAGCAGAGCCTCAAGCTAGGGGTTAAACTCCCTCTTCCCCACAAAAAAATAAAAAATTATAAATAAAAAGAAATATGAGTATAGGTAATTAAAATTTTAAATACTGTTATAATTATTTTTATTTTCTTTAATTTTTTTTCATTTTGGATGGTTGGTTAGCCCTTCGGATTAACCGAACACCCAACCCCCTCTCTCACAAAATTTTCTGCCTATGGCACTGGCTGGAACTATTGTATATCGTCGATGGAAAATTGTATTGTATCAAGTCCATTAGTAAAAAGTAGACTTGATACAATACAATTCTTCATCGATGATATATATGCAAATAGATCTTATCTTGACTCTTGGAAAAGAAGTTTCTTTATGCTTACATCCTGCATACAAGTAAATTTCATAGACTTCATCAATTGTTGTTTAGTTTAGTTAAGACATAGAACACTTATGGACATGTAAAGAAACAGACGAACAACTGGACACAAACACCAGGACAAGGAAAAACAATTTAGAGAATAAAAATAGACTATGGGCAATTATAAAAAGTAAACTAGACAAAAACTTAATAAATTGGACAAGACAAATACTAAAAATGAAAAGACAACCAGGCGAAGAAGATAAAAGACAGTAAAGAAAACAGTCAATAAATAAAGACAAATTTTGTAAATAATATGTATAAATTTTGTAAAAAAAGCAAACTCCTGAGGTCATAGGACCCCCTGCAGGAACGAAGTTCCTCACGCCTTTTCTTCTACTCAGAATATAATTTAATATGAATATTATTTTAAAAGACGGAAAGCCCGCCAAGGAACTGCGCCCACTGTAATCTACCGCCTTCGGTAGTTAGAAGGAAATGAAGAAAAGTTTTCCGTGGCCTCGCCAGGACTTCTTGTCTTCCTCCGCCGTCGTTCGGGCGCTGGGAACGCATTTTTGTTAGGAACGCGTTATTGTTACGTTACATTTTCTCCCAATTCACCCTGTGTAAGCCGCGTTAAAGAACTTCGCTCGAAAAAAAAAAAAAAAATTGTAACCCTAGAACCTCAAAAAAAGTAAAGGAAAAAAAGGAATCAATAAACTAAACTAAACTAAACAATTGTTGTTCTATTCCTTGTAATGATATACAGAAAGACAAACAAAGGCACTGCTTTTATTTTTTTTTCTCCAGTTTATCGTAGGTGCTAATTTCCATTGAATAACAAAAAAACTAATAAAATAATTAAAAGATTTTAAATCCTTTTTTTCCTTTTCTCTAGAATAACAATTTTATATTATCAAACGCTTGATATCTTTATTATCGATTAATTCATACCTTTAACAACATAACATATATTTTCAACCTGAACTTCTGAGATTAAAGAAGGCTTAAACCCTCACCTTCTACTTAATTTCTATTTTTATTCTTTTATAAAAATAATTGTTTTATTATTCGAGTATTTTTTTTTCTTTCTTGGACTTTTTTAAATATACAGTAGGTCATTAAAACAAATATATGTAGTCAGTGGTGTCAGCTAATTCAATAAAAATTTTCTTAAATATAAATTTATTTGAATTATTTAAAGAGAGTTACTGAAAAGTCTAAACAAAACAAATAACCCCTCGCCTTCAAATATTCGCTCAAGAAGATCTATAATGAATTTATAAGATTTCTATTCGAAAAAATTTCTCTTATTTAAAAATGCTAAGAAAACTTTTTTTATAAAATTGTTGAATATAGATCTATAATAGTTCTTTTTTGTAGCCATTGATATTTGAGGTGTTTGAATTGCAACCAGCCAAATAAATTAAATAAAACTCATTATTTCTTCCATTGGTCGACGTTTCGAAATCTCATCGCACCCTTCCTGACCTAACCTAAATGACTTGTTTTATTATACTATAAAGTTAAAATACAATTTCAATAGAAATTCAATTTCAATAAATTGAAATTTCATTTTTGGCCGCCTTCAACCCAAACACTTCTATTTTTGAATATATTTGGCTAAAAAATAATAAGGTAAGGGAGTTCATTGTATAAATATATGAATTTATATTAAATTTTCTCAGAGCGACACACACTTTCATTTAAGAAAAAGGCACATTTTCGTCCAACAATAAGTAGATTAAAACAATAGGCCTATATAAAATTTTTGGTTTATAATTTGTTTTTGAGTGTAACCAGAATGCCGGCTGAACCTCTCTGTATTGAATATTGCCTATAAAAAAGGCAATATTTTTAATTGTCCTTTTTTGCTTGTGTAATTTCGAATTTCGGGTAGAAAAAATAATATACTTAGCTTGAGTAACTCTCACTAAATGTGAGCCCCTCCCAGTGGCGATATTCTTATTTGATTAGATATTTAAAGTTTTATTCTCCTATTATACTGGTATACAGTAAAATTTAAATTGTTTTTTTTTTTTTGAATTTTTGTTTAATCTTCAAAAGACCAAAAAAAAAGTCTTAAATATATTATTGACTCTTTGATCAAAAAATGAATATAAGCTATAAAGTGGACATATTTTTGCTTTGAAAATCGTCTATGTTTAATTATAATCTAATCATCAGCATAAAATTTGCTTTTACCAATAATCCATCAAAAAAATGTCATTAGAAAAAAAAAAAAATATATTTATCCCAAATGGAAATATCAAGTATCTATAAAATAAATATTTACTTATATGGTCATGATACGATACATTTGAATTGAAACCCTAGATTATATATTTATATATATATGAGATAATATTCTCGGATCCATTTCGCATGACTGGCTGGCTCATCAATGGACTTTCCCCCGCAATCTCGCGAGATTCAAGCTCACTTTTATGGGATATTATATTTCATTTATTATTAAATTATTTTTTTATAAAATGCGTTTTTTTTTATAATCTCATATAGGTTTTGATGAATTATAGTGATTGATATTCTCTCTTTCATTTCTCCCCCCCCCTATAATTTTTTAAAATGTATTTTTTGGGGAGAAAAACCATTGTAAAAGTCAATCATATCACCAAATGATGCATATACATTATTTACATATTCCTCTAAACAAATTGTATTTACTTAATTAATTTTTTTTTAAATTTAACTAACTGAGCACTTTCTCTCGGTTTCTGTTAAAAATATTACAAATTATTTTTACTTGTACTTTTTTAGTTTTTTTTTTTTTTGATTTTCTCAAAATTCGCTGTTAAGATTTTGATTAAAATTCAAAAATAAATTATTTTTTTACATGTTTTTTAAAATGTAGACTATATTCTCATTTTGGTTTAAAAAAAAAAAGGTATATCAGTAAAATTTTTTCGTGGAAATTGTTTGAAGTACACTATACTGATGTACTTTTTCAGTTATGTTCGATTTTCACAAAATTGGCTTTAACGATTTTGATTAGAATTCATAAATCAACTATTTTTTTGCCCCCCCTTTGGTTGGGGTAGTAGCGAGCCTACCTCCCTCCCCTACCCAACCCCGCTCGACCCTGACTCTCCCATTTTTTGATTTTATTTATTTCTTTTATATCCCAAATGGCAAAGACAGACCCCCCAATACCCCCCTATATTTATATTCTTTTTAACAAATACTTTCAAAGCCTTATTTGCCCTAAGGACTCTAAGAGACTGTGAGAGTGAGTGTGAATGAGAGAGAGAGTGAGGATTTTGTGAAAGAATTTAAAAAAAAAAAAAAAAAAAAAAAAAAACTATTTTTTATTTGCTCTTTCCTTTAAAAAGTATACCATTAAAATTTTTCATGAAAATTTTTTGAAGCACACTTTTACTCATGTCCTATTTCAGATTTTTCAAATTCAATTTCCGGCTCTTCCTTCCATAGAAACAGAGTTAAATCCTTATGGGGAATTTGCATGTTAATTTCGATTCAAAAGAGGGTCCCTTTGGAACTTTTTTAAAAAAATTTAAGAATTTAAATATTTAAAGATTCTCTATGAGTAGGCTATAAAATAACCAAATATGAGAAAAATTTCGAAAATAACCATGGGTTTATTTCAATCAGTCAACATTTAAAATAGACAACCTATGGAATTTTGAATCAATTGACTTTTTAGTTCCCTACCGTCCTTGTCACACCAGGTGTTTTTGAGTAATTATCTTTTTTTCTTATTTAATTCGGATTAAGTAAACGAAATCTTCAAATTCTATTAATTCACGAATATACGCAAATTTCGATCTACACTTCATACGCACCAAATTTATTAATCCCCCCTCAGCAGCAATGAGATCGGTTCTCCCATCTCCATTCTCTCAGTGTCTTGCTTGGTATCACACTCATACACCACATATATACCGGCGACATACATACACACACATACAACCCTCAGCTCGTTTGTTCAACGAAGCGAATCCTTCAGGGACAGCCGCAATTACATGGCCGTCTCGAGAATGTCGTTGGTCTTGATGCAAATGAGTCGATTATTTCCTCGGGCATTGTGCAAGTTCTCTCTCTGTCTGCTATTCTGCTGGTTTACGTGGGCTGCTGGTCCTCCTCGATTCGGGTTCCCGGGTTCTCTTTCTTCCTTGAACACAGATAGAGGAGAGAGAGAATGGGAGAGGAGCGTCCCTTAAATTAGCGCTTTGCATTTCGTCTGAAATGCTGGGAAAGCCTATTCACACGGATTCTGATGGTCGCCTTGAATATTTATTTATTCTATCCTATATAATATTTAGAAAAATTGTTGACTCTTTCAACAGGAATATTTAAATAATTTAAATCTGATTTGAACCCGGCTGCTGTGATTAGTGGTCTACTCTCAAAAATAAGAAAAATTATTTTATATATAATAACTTTAATTAAAAAAATGTAAAATACATTTCATAGTATTAATTAATTAAGGACCATTTTTCATAGTAATTTGGTGACTTTTTAAAAAATTTGATTAGATATTAAATTGATATAATGGTTGGGGGGAGGTTAAAGGTTTTCTTGAGTCTTTACTCAGACCAACCGACAGAGGAGGGCAGGGGGCTATATCCCTTGGACCCGAGCTCTTTTTGCTTCAATCATAAAATTCTAATAAAAATATTATTTTCATGGATAAAATTTCAATTAAAAAAAATAATTTTCATGAAATTCTTTCCCAAGTAAGCCCTGGCCCTTTAAGTTCAAATCCTAAAATTATAGGTGGGAGGTGCGTATTATATAGCCCAAGGGTCCGTCTAGTATGTCTGCGGTCCTGTCTTTATTATATAC
>JAKCPI010027262.1:0-23095 GCA_023213315.1 Euborellia annulipes
GTCTTTAAAAATTATTTCACTTCGAATAGATCCCTAATAAATAAATAAATACAAAAAATTACGCTTAGAAGTATTTTATTTTAAAGAGGGTGAGTTTTGGGGGTGGATTAATTAAATAAGTCTTTTAAAAATTATTTCACTTCGAATAGATCCCTAATAAATAAATAAATACAAAAAATTACGCTTAGAAGTATTTTATTTTAAAGAGGGTGAGTTTTGGGGGTGGATTAATTAAATAAGTCTTTTAAAAATTATTTCACTTCGAATAGATCCCAAATAAATGAATAAATACAAAAAATTACGCTTAGAAGTATTTTATTTTAAAGAGGGTGAGTTTTGGGGGTGTATAAAAGAAGTGAGTCTTTTAATAGTTATTTATTAAAGAGATTTCAATTTTATTCCCAACAGAATAAATCCCCGTTAGTTTGTTTTCAAATGAAAAGTATTTTTATAAAAAGAGAATCTATTTGATAATTTTATTTCTTGGGCGCTCAGAGAACAATGCAATTATCTCTCTATGCTTGCTAGCCTGCAGCCTGCCTGTCTCTAGTTGAATTCGGGTCGTGTCATGAATCACTCCGTTCGTCTCTCGCGTGTGTTCAGTTTCTTTTTTATATTGTGTTGTGTTATTTGTGCAATTAAGACGTTCATCCACCTGCTCGTTTGGTCATCTTATCATTAAGGTATTGAATATTTCCTTATCTCATTTGCATAACGGATTAACTAACATTTTATAATTATTTATATTTCCACTTTTTTTTCTCTCTTTTTAATAAACTCATAATAATATCCAATTTGTAATTATAACACTCTGATAAAGTATGACACCCAGGGGGTGAGAGGGTGTAAA
The DNA here is from genome assembly GCA_023213315.1 of Euborellia annulipes. Lineage (NCBI taxonomy): Eukaryota > Metazoa > Arthropoda > Insecta > Dermaptera > Anisolabididae > Euborellia > Euborellia annulipes. Next base: position 851 of record JAKCPI010027262.1, read on the forward strand.
TCACCCCCTTCTAATAAACTAAAATATTATTTTTTTTAATAGATAAAATTTAAAAACAAAACTTATTAATTAATTCACTATTATTAACATTTTTTCTTTAATTATATGAAGCCCGTTCTCTTTTTCTCTCTCTCCTCCCTCACCCCATTCTTTTCTTAACAAAAACTTTAACTTTTCTATTATAATTAGTAATTAAATATTTTTTTAAATTGAAAAATTAAATTCTTAAATTTCGTCTATTTCTTTGTTATTTGTGCAAAAACGACGTTCGTTCACCCCCCAAATTCACGACTCCAGGTTTGATCATCTAATTATTAAGGTATTTAATAAAGAAGGATGAGAGAGGGTGTAATCCACCCCTTCTAAATAAAATTTCAAAATAAAAATTATATTTTTTATAAAATTCTTTCCTCCAATCAATTGGGGTATGTTCTCTCTCCCTCCCCTTAACAAGGGCGGATCCAGAGGAGTTTTTCAGTGAGGGAGAAAAGTAATCTGGTGTGAGTGATTGCACAGTACACAACTTTATCTTACTTTAAAGTTGCATTCTGTATTTGTTTGCAAGATTTTTTTTTGTGTCGAAATAGATTTGAATAAACAAACATCCCTACTGAGCATTTTGAGGGACCCACTTTTTTTTTGGAATTAGGGACCCTCAAAACGAGTATATATCCTCGACGTCGAATTTTTGATATGATCGCAATATTACATATTTAGTATATTTTCATTTTTTTTTCTCTTTTTAATAAACTCATAATATTATCCAATTTGTAATTATAACACTCTGATAAAGTATGACACCCAAGGAGTGAGAGGGTGTAAATCACCCCCTTCTAATAAACTAAAATATTATTTTTTTTTAATAGATAAAATTTAAAAACAAATATTCTTTATTAATCTCTATTATTAACATTTTTTCTTTAATTAAATGAAGCCCGTTCTCTTTTTCTCTCTCCTCCCCCACCCCATGCTTTTCTATCATAATTAGTAATTAAATTTTTTTTTTTTTTAATTGAAAAAATAAATTCTATTTCACTGTTTAATTTCATATTAAAATCAGTAATTTTCAAAGCCTGGGGTTCATCTTTTTGTGTGACATTAAAAAGTGAAATATTTTATATGAAACTAGCTGCAAGACCCGCCTTCAGCGGGCTTTGGGCCTAGCCAGTGTCCCTTAGTCACCTTCGGCAAACATGTCACCGTCGAGGAAGGTCAAGACTTTTACCAATTTAGGATTTCAATAAAAAATATCTCTGTGAAATATAAATGGGAATAATTTTTACTCTTTAAGTTAAGTTGTGCAGAGACCTAGGCCTGCTCTAGGGAAGTACAAGTCGAGCCTCTAAACTTATCGGCCCATCATTCGTTTAGTGTATTTATTTAATTCCCATTTGGTTTGTTAATGAATAGTTTTTGATATAAATCGCCCCACTTCGTTCAATGCACTCCCTTAAATTATATATTAATTCATCGATGATGGAGTCATGAAAAAAATAAGACGAATGCAGCCAAATATTATTTTATTTCAAATCTCGCCCTCACGGCTGACGTTTCGGCCCGAGGTCTAGGCCATCTTCAGAGCCGGCTGGCGAGATTTGAAATAAAATAATATTTGGCTGCATTCGTCTTGTTTTTTTCATGACTCCATCATCATTAAGCCTACAGCCACAGATCTTTTTCGATATTAATTCATCTTTAATTTTTTTTTTTTTTTTTTTTTTCAATTATTTTATTTTAAATCCATTTGCTTTTTTCATTAAAACATTTAATATTTTATTTTTAATTTTTTTTTTTTTAGTGATTACCAATTCTACACACACACACTCAAACATGGTAGAAAAGCTTGTAGGCCTACATAAATATATACATATGGAAATTAAAATTTTATTTTTGGCTTTTTTTCGATTTGAAACCTAATATAAGTAAATTATTTTGTTTGAAAATTTCTTTTAGCATTCGTTTTACTTTCTCTTAACCTATATATGAAATAAATTTAGTTTGGCGATCTTGTTAAAAATTCGATGTCGAGATTTTAATGGATATACACGCTTTAACGTCCCCTGAGTCCAAAAAAAAGGGTCCCGCAAATTGGTCTGTCTGTGTGAAAAAATCTCAACAACGATAAGAGCTAGGAGATTGAAATATTCTATCTAAGTTAGGCACCCCCTTAGGGGGCTGTGCGCCAGCCACACCAGATTTTTTCTATTTTGAATTTTAATATATTGGCGGAAACTAAATATATGTCGACACAAAAAATCAGGTGTGGCCTTTGGTAAGATAAACTTGTGTCCTGTGCGACCAGTCTCACCAGATTTTTTATCTTTTTTATCTTTGAAAGATTCTTATGGATTTAAAAACAAATATTCTTATACTTTTTTTTCCTATCTTTTACACAAACACATACATTTAATCTGGTGTGATTTGTCGCACAGCACACAGCTTTCGCTTACACTCGGTGATAAAAAGTTGTGTCACACTAGATTTTTTGTGTCCACATATATTTTTTTTCCGTCGATATATTAGAATTCAAGATATAAACAAAGGAATTAATCTCTTCTTTCCTATTTCCGGAAGGTAAATAAAGGTTGGAAACCGCTTGTCTAATATTATTTAAAATCTTTGAAGCTCTTCAATTTAACTAACTGAAGATTATTTAATTTTAATATTTATTTATTATTTAAAAAATCTGGTGTGACTAGCCGCACAGCACACAAATCTCTCTTACCTTCGGTTGGAAGTTGTGTTTGTGCTTGGCACACGTGAGTTTTTTTTTACAATAAATATTTATCAATATTTTTTTTTTTTTTTTTTTAAACATTCACACTTTTTCTCATTCACTCCTAAATTAGTCTTTTATAATATAATTTTTTTTATATTTTTATTTTTTTATAATTATCAATATTTAAATTCGTGATATAAAATTTATAAACATAGAAAAATATTTATATTTTGTTACCATGGCAAATATATTAAAAAATTTAATAATCTTCAGTTAGTTAAATCAGAGGCGTACCGAGGCAGTTGGGGGCCTGGGGCGGCACTAGAAGCGGGGGCCTTATATTGAATTTTTTTTTTTTGGGGGGGCTGCTCATCTTTAAATATCCTTCTCCTCCATACACAAAAATATTTTTAAAATACCGTATATCCCTGAACCCCAAGGGCCCCGGGGCCTCTCAAAGGGAAATTTTGATTAAATTTTGTTTTTACTTGAGCCCTGAGGGCCCCGGGGCCTCTCAAAGAGAAATTTTCATTAAATTTTGTTTTTACTTGAGCCCTGAGGGCCCCGGGGCCTCTCAAAGGGAAATTTTCATTAAATTTTGTTTTTACTTGAGCCCTAAGGGCCCCGGGGCCTCTCAAAGGGAAATTTTCATTAAATTTTCTTTTTTTCATCTAAATTTTCCCATTTTTACTTGAGCCCTGAGGGCCCCGGGGCCTCTCAAAGGGAAATTTTCATTAAATTTTGTTTTTACTTGAGCCCTAAGGGCCCCGGGGCCTCTCAAAGGGAAATTTTCATTAAATTTTGTTTTTTTTATCTAAATTTTCATTTTTACTTGAGCCCTGAGGGCCCCGGGGCCTCTCAAAGGGAAATTTTCATTAAATTTTGTTTTTTTATCTAAATTTTCATTTTTACTTGAGCCCTGAGGGCCCCGGGGCCTCTCAAAGGGAAATTTTTATTAAATTTTGTTTTTACTTGAGCCTGAGGGCCCCGGCTCTCAAAGAAATTTTCATTAAATTTTGTTTTTACTTGAGCCCTAAGGGCCCCGGGGCCTCTCAAAGAGAAATTTTCATTAAATTTTCTTTTTTTCATCTAAATTTTCCCATTTTTACTTGAGCCCTGAGGGCCCCGGGGCCTCTCAAAGGGAAATTTTCATTAAATTTTTTTTTTATAAATATATGGGGGCCTATGCCGGCTCGGGGCCTGGGGCGGACCGCCCCCCCTCGCCCGCCCCCCTCGGTACGCCACTGAGTTAAATACTGGCACTACCATATAATTATAGATTTTGAATAAATGGACCCTGTTACGCATTAGTGTGTCAAGCTCCAGCTACCGAGATTTGAGAAAATTAACATTAAAGTTTTTTTTTTTTTCATTGGATTTATATATAATTTTTTTTGTCAATTTTGCAAGTAACATTAAATATAAATTTTTTTAGGACATATTTAATAAAAAATACTATTAATTATAGCATTTGAAACAATATTCGGTGCTTAACTCAATTTTTAATTTTTTGACGCTTGACCCACTATTGCATAACAGGGTCCAAATATTAGACAAGCAGTTTACAATCTTAATTTTATTACACCTCCCCGAAAAAAATTTCTTCGCTTCCACACATATTTTTTTAAATTTTTTAATAGAGGTTAAAAAAAAATAATAATAAAAAAACTTTATTAGAAAAAAAAACAAAACTACAATTACCCGAATAATAACAATGTGTTGGCTCCCTCCCCGGTTGGAAATTATTTATATAGACCATATTTCATTCATAATTTATTTAAATCAAATATCAGATAACTTTTTATTTTTTTATTTTTAGTAGTATAAATAGATTCTTATATAGAAAATCTTTCCAATAAATTTCATTCAATCATCAATTAAAGATAGTTCAATTCAAATCAATATATGATAGAATTTTTTTATTAAATTTTATTGTTAGGAATTAAAATTTTTCTTTACAATTTCAACAAGTTAAGTCATCTCAATTTGATGCCTTTGATTTAGGTTTGAATGAATACTGACTTGATAATTTAAAAATTTAGTACATTATTTATGTAACACTCTATACATTTACATTACATTAGGCAATAATTATATAAAGAAAATAGATAGTCAAAGATTTTTTTTTAATTAAATCAATTTCCCTAATATAAAGTATTATTAAACAATTTTTCTATATAAAATATTATTGAAGATCAATGACCACTGGGGCTTAAAACCATCCTCCTACCCTAACTCTCTTGAAAAATATACCTTAAATAGAATAAATTTATTTATTATATTATTTTTTTTATTTTTCAGATGGCAAACAGTGTAAGAAGAGTCATCGCCAGCCTTCACTTCTCATGAACCTGCTAGCTGCTCCTGTCTTCAGGGCTCAAACTGCGCTTCCAGCACCTGCAGTACAACTAAGGCTTGTATATTTTTATTAGCGGGGCGCAGAGCTAGATATATTTAGGTTTTTTCAAAATTTCTTTTTCTTTTTGATTCGACTTCAATAACTTATTTTAGATAGATTAAAAAATAAAAATAGGATGTATTAATATTTTCTTTCTCCATTCCAGAATCCCTAATTTAACCATTTTTTTCAGAGCCCCAATTCATCGATTGAAGACATCGTGGGATAACAATGGATGTGTATGTAAGTAGGTTTTCTTGTAAAATTTGTATTCTATTACGAATGCAAATTACAACATCCACCGTGGGACATCATCTTCATGAGACAAAACAAAGTGTTTAGCTTTTAGGTTTATCAGTCATAGGAAGGATATGTGTATTGGGGTATCTCTTCATCTCTTTCTATCTTTTTTTCTTTTTCAGCTTATTTTAAATGTTAAATACACATAATCCTTTAAGTTAGATATACTACATTATATAGAATCTAGGGGGAGATAAAACATTTCTGCGCTCACGCTTTCTTTCTTTTTTTTGGAGGGGGGGGGGTCTAGGCCTCAGGATCCTCTGAGTATCAACTGAATGTTTTTCGATTGGGGAATGATGTTCTTATACTGGCATAGGTGTTGTTATTCTTTCCCCATTGTTCCCAAATAGGACGGCAGTGATTGGGGCACTGCAACGTTAGGTGATTAGGATAGGGACTCCCAGAAAAGAATGTCTATTCCCTAATTGACTGATGTTCAGGAGAAAAAAGAGGATTCTCTATTAACGCGTTTTTTTGCAAGAAAGATTATCTAAATCTTTCAATCGAAAACCGGTCGTCCACTGGATTCTTGGCCTGAATGTTTTAGTGGAGGGTAGGTTAGAGGCGGAGTGGTGCGCTCTTTGGATAGGATAGGTGTTGTTTAGCTTTTTTATACATTCCGACCCTCACCATACTCTTACTGAGGCATTCAGGTCCTTGACTCCGGTCTTGTACTTACCGGGATTCGCATCCTAACACCGTTTTTTCTATTTTCATTTCTTCTTCAACTTTACTTGGGTGTGGGCGCGTTTCACCGTTCCGTTATCGATAACTTTTTTGAAATATAGACTTACCTGTCTATCGGGAGTGTTCGTGTTTCGCGATCGTCTCAAGAAAGAAGAGGCTCTCCACTGAAGAGTTAGGTGGCCAACTGAGCCACAGAGGGGATTGGGTGTAGGTTAGATTTTGAAGACAGAAGACTTGGGTTTCTGCGAGTACTTCTTCAAGGTAACTAATTTTTAATATATATAAAAGGAATTTGAAAAAAAAAAAAACAGCTGATTATTAATGAAATATCATTGACAATACTACTAACCAATTATTATATATTTCAATGATATAAAAAGAGGATGCAGCCAATAATAAAAAGCATCTATTTTGTTAACACTCTTTATTTCGGAACGTTTCGGCTATGATCAAAAAAGCCATCTTCAGCCCTCCTAGCTAGAAATATATACATACATTCATTAAATAATTGTTTTGTTAATAAATAGTCATAATTGGAGGGCTGAATATGGCTTTGTTGATCATAGCCGAAACGTTCCGAAATAAAGAGTGTTAACAAAATAGATGCTTTTTATTATTGGCTGCATCCTCTTTTTATAAAATTAATCTAATTGTATAACAGCCAGAATTCGATATATATTATATGCCCGTTATGCAATGGTGTGTAAAGAAAAAAATTAAAATTGAGTTAAGCGGAATATTGTTTAAATGTTTAATTAATAGATTTTTATGAAATATGTCCTAAAAAATTTATATTTAATGTTACTTGCACAATTGACAAGAAAAATTATATAAATCCAATGTAAACAAAAAACTTTATTGTTGATTTTCTAAAACTCGATGTTTGGTTTTGAACACCATTGATAAAGAGTCCATATATTTCATTTTTCTATTCTCTCAATATTTTTTTCAAATTCCACTTTTAATAATAATAATAATATTTATTTAATATTTATAATTTTCTCCTTTGTTTCAGATGGGTGGTTGGGAGTGGGGGCTGCACTTCGGCGTTCTTCGAATGCAACCAAGTGAATTCTTCAGTACGTAAATATTTAATTAAATCCATTCAAAATAATTACTCAAAGATATAGGAAAAATATTATTTTCTTTTTTTTAGTCAAGGGCATCATTATAAAAATCTATATATAATAGCGGTGTGTCGTTGTCGTTGTGCTACCCCCCTGTCTAGACGCACGAGTTTTTATAATTAAGAAAGGGAGGGTGGAGGGCGAAGTGGTGGGGGAGGGGGGAAAGGAAGCCCGGAAGGGGAGTTTAGAAATATTATTTCTCATCATTCTTAATGCCGTGGTGGCATGAAAATTTCAAGTTAAAATAAATAGAAAAGCATAACAAGAAAACAGTGACTTTGATAAATCGGATCCAAAACGTCAACTCAAATAAATAAATATATTTTTATTTTGATAAATAAAATAAAATATCAAATCTTAAGTAGGCCTATTAATTTTTTTTTTTTAATCACGCTAATTTCTTGATATTAATTTTTAAATTTATTTTTTTTTTTTAGGTGGCACCTCAAAAAGAATAAACAAACAAAATAAGAAAATATTCTCTCAATTTTCACTATATCATGTCGCCATATTATTCCCTCTAATAAAGTGAAATAATTAAGAAAAATTATATTCAAATATAAACATCAATGAACTTCTTTAGAAATAAAAATGAATATTTGAATTCTGTGAATAGACTCTACCTATTGCTTCGTTCTGGTAAACTTGATAGCAATATAAGAATTGGGCAAATTTATCATTGATCCTCAATATCTTAATGAATCTTTAAAAATCATCTTGCATCAATCAAACTCTACAATCAGCCATAAACATCATGATTTGCCCAAGAACACTTTTGGAGGATAGGGAGGGCTGTAAGGGGAGATGTGGAGGCCCTTTAAAGAAAAATCAACTTGAGAAACAGGTATGTTGATCTTGGCATCATTGTTACCTTTTGACAAGTGAGACAGATTATTAAAGATATCCTTTTTGCAGATTTGACCACTGCAACTGGAATAAGCTGAATTGAAAAGGGAATCCGTCGAATGACCTCAACTCCTTCTGAAGGTGAATATTTTAGGCTTCTACTGAGAATAATCACATAAACATACAAATTCATAAATTTAATATCTGTTTTTAATTTTTATTTATTTTTTTTTTTAGAATTTGAGAACTTCAGCAAAGGCAGCATCGGCAGCAAAGGAAATTTTTGCCTGGCTTGGAGAGAATAGGGTGAGTTATGCAAACAGGATTTTTTTAGCCTGCGGCTTCTTGTCGTGAAACGAGAATATCTTTCATAAGGATAGGTGAAAAGTGAAGAAAATCTGCAGCTAGTTGTTTTTCATTATTTTATTCCCACCACGTTGACGTTTCGATCCCGGTTGGGATCATCCTCAGAACAGGTGGGTGTTATATATGTATGTATATGTATATGTATATATTTATATAACACCCACCTGTTCTGAGGATGATCCCAACCGGGATCGAAACGTCAACGTGGTGGGAATAAAATAATGAAAAACAACTAGCTGCAGATTTTCTTCACTTTTCACCTATCCTTATTAAACTACCAGCTATAAGCCCTACGTATCTAATATCTTTCATTTTAAGTCTGTGTTAAAGATTCGTTGTTGTTGTGTTTATCTATAGGTGTCCACTAATCTTGAGCTAGTTCGCTTTGTTTAGATCTCTTGATTTGTTTTTACTTTCTCTTACCTATGTATATATGGGGCATTCCACGCCAACTCGACTACTTCTGAACCCGACCATTTTTGATTTGGCTGAAACTTTGTCATCTCTTTGTACCCTATTGAAAACGTGTCTGAGAATTTTTTCAGATTTTACGACCCAGCCAAAAAAAAGTTATAGCATTTTCAAAAAACATCGATTTTTTTTTTTAAATAACCGTAAAACTGTCAAAAATTAACTTATCGGGACGATTTTTTTTTGAAATTTTTGTCTTTAAATGTACTTTTCAGAAAAAAATATGACAAAATTTTACAGATTCATCTTGAACGTTTTTTTTGACATTTTCGTAAAAAAACAAAAATTTCGGGATGAATGACACTTTTTTTTTTAATTTTTTTTTTTTATAAAAAACTTTGATTTTTTCTACAAATGCTCTGAAAATTTCAGAGTGGGATTATTTCGCGTTCTATTTTTTTTTATTTTTGAAAAAAAAAAATTTTTTTTTCTCCGCTTATTTATCATGATGGTGCTCTTAAATTCTTCCAGGATTGACTGAGATTCTAGAAAATTGAAGAAAAATAATAATAATAATAGTTAGGGGTGATGAAAATCGAGAAAATTCCATTTATCCTGAAAAAATTAGAAATTAGTTGTGTATTCAACTACTGAAGAATTTGAAGCGTCAAGTAAAAGCTTAGAAACCTGGGCGTAACTAGGGGGGTGCCGGGGGGGCCTGGCCCTCCCCAGAAAGCTCCTTCCCCCAAGAAAAATTGAAAAAATATGGGGCTTTCCAGGCCCACTGGAAGATGGCTGGTCCCATGGCCCCCCTTTAATTTTTCTTGGGGCAAGGAGCTCTCTGGGGAGGGCCAGGCCCCCCGGCACCCCCTAGTTACGCCCAGGTTTCTAAGCTTTTACTTGACGCTTCAAATTCTTCAGTAGTTGAATACACAACTAATTTCTAATTTTTTCAGGATAAATGGAATTTTCTCGATTTTCATCACCCCTAACTATTATTATTATTATTTTTCTTCAATTTTCTAGAATCTCAGTCAATCCTGGAAGAATTTAAGAGCACCATCATGATAAATAAGCGGAGAAAAAAAATTTTTTTTTTAAAATAAAAAAAAAATAGAACGCGAAATAATCCCACTCTGAAATTTTCAGAGCATTTGTAGAAAAATCTGGTGTGACTGGCGCACAGCACACAACTTTCTCTTACCCTTCGGTAAGAGAAAGTTGTGCACTGTGCTGGTCACACCAGATTTTTTGTGTCGAGATATATTTAGTTTCCGATAGCACCTTAGTTTCAAACTTGCATTTTAAATGTTGATTGCTTGAAATAAACTATGGTTATTTTTCAAAATTTTAATCTCATATTTGGACATTTTATACACAATATAGATTCGTAAATAAATACAAAATTTCATAAGAATTGGAAAAAAAAAATTTTAAATGTGTAAAAAGTTCCAAAGGGGACCCCCTTTTGAATCGAAATTAACATACAAATCCCTATAGGAAATTAACATTGGCCAAATGCGAAGATAAGGTAGAAAAATTTAAAACGCGTAGAAAGAGAGAAGATAGTTTTGTGAGAGAGAGAATGTTTTCTCCGAAAAAAAAAATGGGCGTTTAAATATTAATTGATTTTTAATCTAATAAAAAGAAAAGAAAAAGATTTAAATTCGGTTACCATGGCAACCATTTATTTCTCCTATCTTTCCTATGAAGCACAAGAGTAAAGTGTGCTTCAAACAATTTTGAGGGCAAAACGAGAATATACATTTGAAAGAGCATCTAAAAAATAATTGATTTTTGAATTTTAATCAAAATCGTTAGAGCGAATTTTGAGAAAATCGAAAAAAACTGAAAAAGTACATCAGTAAAGTAATAGTACTCTTTGGCCGATTTTGATTAAAAGCTTATTTTTCCGGTCCCGGGAGGTGTTTAACTTAAATATAAAATTTCAACCTCCTAGCTCAATTCCTTCATGCTTAAAATTGAACACACACACACCCACACACACACACACACACACACACACACACCCACCCACACACAGACAGACCATGTCGCGAAAACCACTTTTTTGGATACAGGGGACCTCAAAACGTAAAGATCCATCAAAATCTCGACATCGAATTTTTGACATGAATCCAATACTTTCTCTCTATATATATATTACATATATACATAGGTAAGAGAAAGTAAAAAATCAAAGTTTTTTATAAAAAAAAAAAAATTAAAAAAAAAAGTGTCATTCATTCGAAATTTTTGTTTTTTTACGAAAATGTCAAAAAAAAACGTTCAAGATGAATCTGTAAAATTTTGTCATATTTTTTTCTGAAAAGTACATTTAAAGACAAAAATTTCAAAAAAAAATCGTCCCGATAAGTTAATTTTTGACAGTTTTACGGTTATTTAAAAAAAAAAAAATCGATGTTTTTTGAAAATGCTATAACTTTTTTTTGGCTGGGTCGTAAAATCTGAAAAAATTCTCAAAAACGTTTTCAATAGGGTATAAAAAGATGACAAAGTTTCAGCCAAATCAAAAATGGTCGGGTTCAAAAGTGGTCGAGTTGGCGTGGAATGCCCCATATATAATATAATATACGGTATAGAGAGAGAAAGTATTGGATTCATGTCAAAAATTCGATGTCGAGATTTTGATGGATATACACGTTTTGAGGTCCCCTGAATCCAAAAAAAGTGGTTTTCGCGACATGGTCTGTCTTTGTGTGTGTGTGTGTGGGGGGTGTGTGTGTGTGTCTGGGTTCAATTTTAAGCATGAAGGAATTGAGCTATGAGGCTGAAATGTTATTTTTAAGTTAAACACCCCCCCCGGGAGCGTGAAAATAAGCTTTTAATCAAAATCGGCCAGAGAGTATTAGTACTTTACTGATGTACTTTTTCAGTTTTTTTCGATTTTCTCAAAATTCGCTCTAACGATTTTGATTAAAATTCATAAATCAATTATTTTTTAGATGCTCTTTCTAATGTATATTCTCATTTTGCTCTCAAAATTGTTTGAAGCATGCTTTACTCTTGTACTTCATAGGGAAAGATAGGAGAAATGGTTGTCATGGTAACAAAATATAAATATTTTTCTGTTTATGAATTTTATATCTTTTTTTTTTTTTTTTTTAAACATTCACACTTTTTTCTCATTCACACTCACATTCATACACACATTCACACAGTCTTTTCGGCAACTTAGGCCATTTAAGACTTTAGACGATAACCGTTATTTAAGAATTTATCTATTATTGGGATCCAGGCATTCTTATTTAAGCCATTTGGTATCCAAATGGCTTAAATAAAATAATCGGACTGCCTGGGGTCCGAACCCGAGACGTTTGGTATACGAGGTGAGCACGCTAGCCTCTACACCAAGCCCCGAGGGCCTAAACCAAATTAAAATACAATGGTTTTTTTAGGCTCCTTTTGAAGACGTTGCAAAGTATTACATTACGAAAACATCTAATTCAAAAATTAAAATAAATAATCGCCTAGGGCAATTTTATATCTTGAATTCTACTATATTGGCGGAAACTAAATATAAATCTGGTGTGACTGGCGCACAGCACACAACTTTCTCTTACCTTCGGTAATCGAGAAATGGTTGCCATGGTAACCAAATATAAAAATTTTCTCATACTTATAAATTTTACATCTGAATTCATATGTTCCGTACTATCGGAAACTAAATATATGTCGACACAAAAAATCTGGTGTGACAAGCACAGAACACAACTTTCGATTACCGAAGGTAAGAGAAAGTTGTGTGCTGTGCGCCAGTCACACCAGATTTTTCTATTTCTTTTTCGGCATCTGAAGCCATTTTAATTTATTTGTGGACATTTAAATTGAAATAAATTTTTATCGTTTGTATCGGGAAACGACCCTGGGATCCCAACAATGAATTTTTGTCATTTTCGACCTTTACATTTCTTAGAACCATGGATGCTGTAGATCCAGGGATGGTGTCTAAATATCCATTGAAATTTGATTGAAAATCAATGAGTGATTTAAAAAGTATTCTTTTTTTATTCTCTATTAATAAATTTAAAGATTATTAATCGAGTTAATTAATTTTTTGTTATATTTATATAATGTCAAATATGTGACCTTCAACGAAAACAGGAAGATAATTTTTTTTTTATCATATGATACCGATTATATACATATATATGATATAAAATTTTAATTTTTTTATCTCACCTTTTGCTCTTTAAAAAATAATCTCATGTTTTATGTTGACCTTTGAAAACGAGTGTTAAAACGTTAAAAAAAATTGTATGGAAATTTGTCAAACAAAGCTTGGAATATTTCTCCTCTTACTTGTTTATTCCTTTTATTTATTCATTTACAAACGAGATAAGGACAGGCCTGTTAGTTTTAACCAGTCTGAATTTTCATGGCGAATGGACTATATGCATATTTAAATAGTATTAAATATTAATAGAGATATACTTAATAGATTACTATTGAAAATATTGAAAGTCATTTATCTGCTATGTCAAGGTTGTGGTCTATTTGTTTAGTAAATTTTATAATCGTTAAAATATCTTGTGATTAAAAATATTTTTAAAGGATTTAGGTAGAGATTTCATTAAATAATTCTCATCATTTTAATGTGAGATCCTTAATTTTATCATATTGGGAAAATTTTTTTATTTCTCTTCTCGAAGCGTTCGTTATCCTTTTGGTATTTGCTAAGGGTGTCTCTCCCCAAATAGAGGAACACAAAGACTTTTTGAGCCGGAAAGAAGGAATAATTTCATTCTCCTCACTGTACCAGTTTTGGGATAATAAAAGAGAAGTCAAAAAAATTGTGGAGTGGACAAAAAAAATGAATTCTTTCATTCCGTGGAATCCTCGAATCGAATTTGCCCTGGACCACTGCTTAAACTGCTATTAACTGGACCAAAGTTATATTTATACAGTCACAAATTTATAAAGGAAGTTTATAACTTAAAATTGCCTATTTCTCTTAAAAAAATCCTCACAAGAATCAGTAGATAAAGTTAATTTAATAAAAGTATAACTCACACATTATAATTGGAGGAATTAGAGCAGCGTGATACATACCTAAAACAAAAGAGAAAGAAAGTTAGTATTGTAACATATATAATGCAATATTTAAAGAAAAAATAGATTTCTTCAGTGATAAAATATTTTTTTTAGTTTGTCACACAAAGTTCAATTCAATAATATTTGGGCATCTTAAAATATCGCTAGTATCTCACTGTATATAAATTATTAAAAAATTAGTAATATTATGAAAAACATATAACCAAGTATTTATTAATTTAAATAAGCGAAAAATGTAGGTACCGCCGGGAGTCGCACCACGGATCTGTCGATTTACGCTCAACATGCCCTACTACTGGACCACAGTACCGCACTCGCTTATTCAAATTAAGATAGATCGCTAATTTCAGTCTACTAGGGCATGTTGAGCGTAAATCGACAGATCCGTGGCGCGACTCGCGGCGGTACCTACATTTTTTGCTTATTTAAATTAATAGATACTTGGCTATATGTTTTTCATAATTACTTCATGGACCAACACATGATATATATAATTCTTTAGTAATATTATTATTTTAAGATGATGGAGAAAATGGCTGTTTAATTTGATAAGGATTGCGAATAGCAGCCAGGAAAAAATTAAATCAGACAAAAAATTAGATCAATTTTTATCAGATTTATTTGATCGATCATAGGTCCTGAGGAAGGGCGCGACTGGCGTCCGAAACGTCGAAGATCAAATAAATCTGATAAAAATTGATCTAATTTTTTGTCTGATTTAATTTTTTTCCTGGCTGCTATTCGCAATCCTTATTATTATTTTAAGATTAGACTCAATTTATCAGGATCTCACAGCTGTTAAAATAGATAAGTGTTAAAATACCATATATAATATCGCCTGCTGAGAATCATAGGTGCGAAAGTCCGAAATTCAACAATTCGAGAAAAGGCGCTTGAAAGTTTTATAAATATATATAGCATACATTTAAATAAGAAAATAAGAGCTGGGCAACAAATGAGTAGGCCAGAATCAACAGCAAAGAAAGGAAATTTATTTTCACCAATTTGGCACTCAAAAGAGAAGACTAAACGTTTCGTAGGCTTACCTCAAATTTTCGGACTTTCGCCACTATAAAAAACAATTCGAATACGAGAAAGAAAAATCTGGTGTGACTGGCGCACAGCACACAACTTTCTCTTACCTTCGGTAATCGAAAGTTGTGCACTGTGCTTGTCACACCAGATTTTTTGTGTCGACATGTATTTAGTTCCCGGCAGTAGGGAATATTTGAATTCAGATGTAAAATTTATAAGTATGGGAAAATATTTATATTTTGTTACCATGGCAACCATTTCTCCTATCTTTCCTATGAAGCACAAGAGTAAAGTGTGCTTCAAACAATTTTGTGGGCAAAACGAGAATATACATTTGAAAGAGCATCTAAAAAATAATTGATTTTTGAATTTTAATCAAAATCGTTAGAGCGAATTTTGAGAAAATCGAAAAAAACTGAGAAAGTACATCAGTAAAGTACTAGTACTCTTTGGCCGATTTTGATTAAAAGCTTATTTTTCCGGTCCCGGGAGGTGTTTAACTTAAATATAAAATTTCAACCTCCTAGCTCAATTCCTTCATGCTTAAAATTGAACACACACACACAGACACACACACAGACACACAGACACACACACAGACAGACCATGTCGCAAAAACCACTTTTTTAGATTCAGGGGACCTCAAAACGTGTATATCCATCAAAATCTCGACATCGAATTTTTGACATGAATCCAATACTTTCTCTCTATATATATATTACATATATACATAGGTAAGAGAAAGTAAAAAATTAAAGGAAATTAAAAATGCCTTCTTTTGATTAATAAATTAAATGTCATACATTGAAAGGAAATATTTTGAACGGAAGAAGAACGGAAGAAGCAAAAAAAAAAAAAAAAACTTTATCTTAAGAAATAGCTAAATCTATTTAAAAATGCAATTCATGAAAAAAATAGAGATAAAATAGATTTAAGGAAAAATTGCATTTTTCTCTTTTTGCATATGAAGCCATTTAGATTCGATTCTTATTTCATTATGATTTTCAAAAATTTCATCAATCAAGACTGAAAATAAACCAATTGCCCTTAAATCCCTGTTCCAAGGTAGGGGAGGTAAATTACATTTCAACATTTATTAAATTATGCAATCTCAGAGAATAGTTTTTTTCGAAAAATGAATTTATTAAGCCCTTTTGATTACTTTTGTGATTTGGCCACGGATTGTGTCTCTCAGGGAGGGACCGGCTCTAGGGAAGTCGGCCCGCTTCTGCGAAGTTATTTTAAAATTTAATATAAATCATGGAGTACCTAGGATACAATGCAATGTAATTAATTACATAAAACACTAAAGTCTCTGTAATTTTGCGAACGGAAGCCACATTCATGCTGATGTTTTATAATAAATATATTTTCACATAATAAAAATTTATTTCGACATAAAATTTAGTTTCATTATAAAATTTTAAAAACACCTTACATTTTATTTAACAAAAAAATGTGGTAACCTCGTATACCACCGTCGCGGGTTCGGACCCCAGGCAGTCCGATGATTTTATTTAAGCCACTTGGATACCAAATGGCTTAAATAAAAATGCCTGGACTCATAATAGATTTATTAATATTTAACGGTTATCGTCAAAGTCTTAAATGGCCAAGTTGCCGAAAAGACTGTGTGAATGTGTGTGTGAGTGAGAAAAAAAGTGTGAATGTATAAAAAAAAAAAAAAAAAAAATTGAAAGGCACCTCCATATGGAGCTGAGCATATTTGCATTGTGCCTTGGGTTGGCCCTGTTCTCAAAAATAAATTATTATTATTATTATCTGAAATTTCTATCGGGATCCCCGTTTATTTATCCGAGGTGCTTACGTGTACAGAGACACACATCTCTGGCCGTAGCCATCTACCGGAATCTCGTGAAGTTACATTATTTCCTATCACTAACTCCTCCTCCTCCTGCGTTCGTTTCTAGCTAACGAGCTAATCCTTATTTCTGGTTCCACCCGGTTCCTTTTTTACAACCTCTTCTATACTAGAGAGGATTCCTAGTTTGAGGAGCGACTCCCTC
Organism: Euborellia annulipes; assembly: GCA_023213315.1. Lineage (NCBI taxonomy): Eukaryota > Metazoa > Arthropoda > Insecta > Dermaptera > Anisolabididae > Euborellia > Euborellia annulipes. Next base: position 17,846 of record JAKCPI010027262.1, read on the forward strand.
AGCTCAGGCGCGTAGCCTACTCCTTTCGAAGAATGCTTCACTGAGAGGGAATCTTCTTTACGTCACTTCCACAGGACGGGACCTCTCCTGTTAGAGTTGCCTGGGGCTATTGTGGTGAGATCCAATATTCCAAACCAGTGCCTGTTTGAGGATTTGTTTATATTAAATAAGTATTAATGAAAAAAATCCCCCAAGCACAGGATTTGAACACGGAACTTCTTTGTAGAAGCCGACACCCTAGCCCACCCACTACATCAGCAAGCCCTCTCAAGAATAAAATAATTATTCTTTTGTCTTTGCATTTGCATTACACCAAGCACACAAGCAGGCTTAGAGAATACTATTGGAAGAGCTCAAAAGACAATTTTTCTGTAAGATTTTTTTAATTGAAGGACAAAAGAAAAGAAAATTCGTTAAAAGGGATGAAAAAAATATGCTGGAGCGCTTATGCCAATACTTACTCAATAGAAAAGCAGATTTGAGGACTGAATTAGTCTGTTATTTTTTGCCCAATGAAAAATCTATTATCTGAACAAAAAGTTTGCATGTCTTATCAGCAAATGTCAGCCATCTGTAGCTACATAAATAGTGGGAAAGTGAAAAAAAAAGGATGATCAAACATTTCATTCATTATTTATCTTGAAAGATAGAAGTGCTTAAAGATGTCTTTTTATTTATAGCAAACTTTAATTAATATTTCATTCGTTGAGGCGAGTTTATTAAATTTTGACCGTGAAAATAAGCAAAGGAGAGAAATGAATGAGTTTTCAATTCTAAATGAAATCACTAACACGTGGCATATTTTTAATGCCATGTTGAATGCTAAAGAAGTGCTAATGAGACATCTAGGGTGGTAATTATTTATTCAAAGGAGGAGGTGTACGTGTAGTTCCCAAAGACGGCAGTTCTCAATTCGTGTACAGACATCTCGATAGCTTGTTTTGCCTTGAACGTTGCATAATCGACGAAAACAGCTCCAGGGGCCTCTGTTCTCCTCTACAGGGTCAAATTATTCAAGAGGTGTTCAATTTCAAATTCTTAGGAAATCCCAATATTGAAAAAAAGAATGAGATCAAAGAGGTTTAAGTAACCTTTTGGATTGATTTCAATTTGTGTTATCATAAGATATAGCGGTCATTAGAAAATGCCACACCTTGGAAGAAAACTTAAGACTTTAAAGGCATTTTGTTTGATTCAATATTCCATTAAAAAAAAGATAGAAAAATTTGTACACCAAGTTATTATTAACAAATTTTTTCTAAACATTTCCTAACGAAAGCCTAAAATGAGATGAGAAAATTTTTTCTGAAATATAAAATAAACTGACTCTTCATTAAGCTTAAGTAAATAACAATTTGCTCAACTTTTGGTCCAAATCTGTCTATAGACGAATGATATTTTATCTTTTTGAAAGGGGTATCCTGTTATTATCAAATAAAAATAGTAATACTTGTTTTTATGTGTTAAGATCAACGAGGTCTCCTATTGAGGGAAAATTTTACTTCTCTTACCTCTATATAGATCTATATGTTAATATATAGAGAGAGAAAGTATTGGATTCATGTCAAAAATTCGATGTCGAGATTTTGATGGTTATACACGTTTTGAGGTCCCCTGAATCCAAAAAGTGGTTTTCGCGACATGGTCTGTCTGTCTGGGTTCAATTTAAAGCATGAAGGAATTGAGCTAGGTTGAATTTTACATTTAAGTTAGGCACCCCCGGGACCGTGAAAATAAGCTTTTAATCAAAATCGGCCAAAGAGTACTAGTACTTTACTCATCTATTTTTTCAGTTTTTTTCGATTTTCTCAAAATTCGCTCGAACGATTTTGATTAAAATTCAAAAATCAATTATTTTTTAGATGCACTTTAAAATGTATATTCTCATTTTGCCATTGAAATCTTCTGAAGACCACTTTACGCTCGATAGGAGAAATGGTTGCCATGGTAGCAAAATATAAATATTTTTCCATACTTATAAATTTTACATCTTGAATTCAATTGTACCCTACTGACGGAAACTAAATATTAAGGTCCGACCGAAACAAGATTTTCAGCCGAAACCGAAATCGAAACCGAATATTCGGCCTCGATCTTAGTTTTGGCCGAAACCGTAACCGAAACCGAAACTTGTATTTTACCTTTTTTTTTTAGGGAGACAAAAATTTTTTTCTCCTTCAAGTGCAAATCATTTGACCTTTTTTTTTTTAAGACTCAAGTTTCGGCTACTTTTTGGCCGAAACCGAAACTACGGCCGAAACCATGATTTTTGGCCGAAGAAACCGTAACCGAAACCGAATATTCGGTCGGTTCCTACTAAATATATGTCGACATAAAAAATCTGGTGTGACCAGTCACACCAGATTTTAAAATTATATAATGTTTTATTGAATGAGAAATTCTGTATGAACATTTTTAACACTTGCTGTATATAAATTTCGATTTTTTCTTTGGCCCCATGAGGACATTTTGAACATTTTTTTGGAAGCTTCCCCCCTTCCCCCGACTAGTTCCGAAATTTCGACTGCCTAAGTGCCTCCATTTTGTTTAATCCGGCACATGATCACATCACTGGCATTTCTTCTAAATTAACTAATAATAAGTATTATATAATTCTTAAATATTTGAGTTATATTAAAGAATGTTTAAAAATTATTTAAATATTTCAAACTTGAAACAATATTAGAATACGTAGTTAATTCAAAGAAAAATCTGATATACCGTATATCAATTTTAATTATTTTAATCATGACAAAAGTATAAGATATTTTATTTATTAATGTCTTTTCCGTTTCCTTCTTTAATTTCATGTCTATCCATATAAAAATTTAATTTGATACATGTTCAGTAGAGTGGCCGCAAAAAACAAAATTTTTTAATTTCTTTTGCCCGAACATCCTAAAAGTTGTCTTTTGGCTAGAAAATGATAATGGCAAAGTTTTAGCTATATTGGGTAACGTTAACCCGTGCCTCATCGGGGTTAAAATTTTGAAAAAGTGCGATTTTATCTAAAAATTCGCAGTTTTTACTTAATAAAACGAAAACAAAGTATCGTAGAAAAATCTGGTGTGACTGGCGCACAGCACACAACTTTCTCTTACCTTCGCTAATCGAAAGTTGTGTACTGTGCTTGTCTCACCAGATTTTTTGTGTCGACATGTATTTAGTTTCCGACAGTACGGTACATTCGATTTTCAAGATGTAAAATTTATAAGTATGGCAAAATATTTATATTTTGTTACTATAGCAACCATAGGAGAAATTCCTATCTTTCCTATGAAGAACAAGAGTAAAGTGGTCTTCAGAAGATTTCAATCACAAAATGAGAATATACATTTTAAAGAGAATCTAAAAAATAATTGATTTTTGAATTTTAAAAAAAAAAATCGTTGGAGCAAATTTTGAGAAAATCGAAAAAAACTGAAAAAGTGCATCAGTAAAGTACTAGTACTCTTTGGCTGATTTTGTTCAAAAGCTTCGTGTCACGTCCCATGGGGGTGCCTAACTTAAATATAAAATTTCAACTCTCCTAGCTCTTTTTGTTCTTGAGATATTTTGTTCAGACACACACACAGACAGACAGACAGACAGACCATGTCGCGAAAACCACTTTTTTGGATTCAGGGGACCTCAAAACCTGAAGATCCATCAAAATCTCGACATCGAATTTTTGACATGAAACCAATACTTTCTCTCTCTATATATTAACATATATATAGAGGTACGAGAAAGTAAAAATGAATCTTGGCTCATTTCATAGCAAATTTAATTCTCTTGAGGTTTTATATTAACCATTTTTTTCATTAAAACTTATAGATTTAGTGATATTTACTAATTAGCATTTCGGTTTTGATATATTGATCTTCTCTCAAATATAAGTGGAAAATCACAATATAGACCAGCGTTTTCCAAACTGTGAGGCGCGCCTCCCTAGGGAGGTCCGAATATTGGCCACCAAGATCAATTTTCGAAATGATTGCTAGTTTTATAAATAAAATAATAAAATAATTTAGAAGATTCTGGGAAGGGGTTTTTAATTAAAATAATAAATATGAATAAATAAAAAAAATATTTTTATATAAATTTATATTTTTTAGTATTAAAAATTTTTGTTTTTGTATTATTATATTAAATGGTGTGGGGGAGGGGGCGTCATACGATTAAATATTTTTAAGGGAGGCGTTGTAACATAAAGTTTGGAAACCACTGGGCTAAAGTAAGACTCATTCTAGAAAATTATACTATGTGTAAAACCCAAAGGCGAATCCAGGGAAGTTTTTCAGGGTTTAAAATTTTTGACTAAACGCGAATCTTGCCGAAGGCGATAGCATTGTTAATTATCTTATTATATAGAGATTGGAAAAGGGGTTGAAAAATTGAAAAAAATGTTTTTTAAATTTATTTTAGCTAAAGCCAAATAAATAGAAAACATCCAAAAAATAGCGTTGATTATTATTTTGATTAGGGGGGATGAAGGGTTGATTATTTAAGAAAGGCCTTGGAATATTCCAAATCACTTGTTGACATTCTTTTCCAGTTCTAAATATAGTTAGATTAAAGTAAAATGTATTTTTTTTACTTTTAATAAAAGTGGGAATTGTTTTTTTTTTTTTATTTATAATTGGGAATTGTTATTTTCGTCAATTTTATTCCTATCGAAAGAGAGACAAGTCTCGTTCAGTCGAGCTTGTGGCCGCGCGGCAGGCGCGCCGAGCTGCTCTGTTTTTTAGTTGAGTTTAAAGTGAATCAAAGTGAATAATTATAATAGTGTAACCCACCCTGACCTCACCGTCATCCAGCACACCCCTCTTGAGTGTCTTAATAAAGGTAATTATTATGCATTTCATCGTTGAAAAAAAAAATGATAGTTAGTTTTTAAAGAAAATTGGCCTTCGGCAGATCACCATTTTGGCCACCAATTAAAAAAAAAAAAATGATAGAAACAAATAATTTGTATAATATAAAAAATATGGGGATTGACTTCCCGAGATCTTCGTATATTCTTTTGAATTACGTCTGGCGGTGTGTGTGAACACGATTGCTTAAAACCAAAAGCAGCTAGATCGATGAAATTTGGTATATGCTCCTTACACTAAAATTGTAGATTTCTGTCAACTTTTGGAGTAAATACGTCACTTGGAAGTAGTACTTTACTTTAAAAAAGTTTTTTTCAAAATTTCTTGAAATTTTCAATTTTATTGTTATATTATGATAAAATACTCTATTTTAAAAAAGCTTTTATTCTTTGAC
>JAKCPI010027263.1:0-14287 GCA_023213315.1 Euborellia annulipes
GGCATTTAAAGGGGGGGGAGGATGTCGCCATCACGTCTACGATGACTCACATTCCGTGAATGTCTCGATCTGGCAAAATCACCTTTTTTGCTGGTGTTAACTAGCCGAAATCACTTCTTGGCATCAACTCCACTTTAAATTTTTTACTACAATTCACAGGCAACCGAAGAAAATTTAAGTATTTTTCTCTTTGAATATAATAGATCTTTAACACCAAGCTAAGAAAAACTAATACATGAATTTTATTAAATAGTATATGCATATTTTTATGCTATTTTAAATTCCCATGTCTTAGAAGAAGTTTGTTTTCTGCCAGCCCAGACTTCCCTTTTAACTGTCCCAATTCACTTGACCTAACTATTATAGTCCCATTCGATCTTCATTAATATCCCTCCCTCTCGTAGCCTAATTACATGATACTGTTTGATACCAGGAAAAAATAAATTTATTAAACTCTCTAATTAAATAAATAAAAAAAAAAAACTTTGATTTCCCATATCAAGACACTCGACCTAATAAAGATAATACTGACATTTCTTTGCTTTTTCCTGTAAAATTTCCCTCTAGGTACTTTAAAATTAAACAGTATAATAAAAGCACTGAAGTACTTTTAGTATTGTGAGTAGCAAGGCTCTAATGAGTCATAGAGCCCAGAGCCGAAGGTGGGTGGCGCAGCTAGTTAAAATATAATATATCATTATTGCTCTCCCCTCATTGAATCTCGGCCTCAGTTTTTCCTATACAAAAATTCTCCCTTAAATAAATCCTGGGACCACCACTGGCTATTATTCAATAAGATATATAGAGTGTTAAGGAAAAGATCGTAAAAGCGGTTGCCTATTTTACAGGCGTATTTTGAATCTTTATTAATATTGATTGTTTGAAATTGGAAATTTGTATATTTTAATAGATAATTATCTCTAAGTTTGGTCACAGGAGCCATATAATTTTGTATGAAGCAAATAAATTTTATTATTGACGATTCCTGGTTTGATCACATGTGCATTATTGTGTATTGTATAATTGATAATTAAATTAATTATTTTCCAAATAAAATGTAAAAATATTTATCAAGTAAAATTCTCAATGCCATATTCATTCATAAAATGAACAGAATATAGATATGAATAATTCATGACGTGGCAAGAATGTGTGTGGGGGAGATCGGTCGCTCGTGGCTCGCCGTTGATGCTCAAGTTCACCCCCCAACAAATTTGTTATGATGAGTGAATAAATAGCTAGCGAAAGAGAGCGAGGGTCACAGTTTTTGCCTATATACCCTTTCAAACCAGTGATCAAGAGAGTCGAAAAAAAATTGGCGATCATATGTACAGAGAAATTTGTGAGTAATTTTATATCATTTAAATTTTTCAACGTTAATTAAAGTATACAGTATATAGAATTTAAGAAAGGTTTTATAGGCTTTTGTCATTTCTTTAATTTGATACTCTTGAGAAAATTTAATATAAAATTCATAAAAGAAATAGTATTAGAAAGATAATTTGAAAAAGATATAGGTAGGCCTAGTCGAAAAACAGAAAAAAGATATAAAAAATGAATAAGAAATTGAATACAAACTTTAATTAATAATTAATAATTTCAATAATAAAAAGATGTTATCTAACTTGACCTTAGGAATAACGGGTATCGTTTAAAGTCTTAAAATAGCCTAAGTTGCCGAAAAGACTGTGTGTATGGGTGTGTGAAGAATGTCAGTGTGAATGGGGAAAAAAGTGAGTGTTTTTTTAAAAGAAAAATAAAAAAAAAATTATTGATCAGATCTTAATGAACTTGAGATTTTGTTCTGAATACACAAAATAAAAATTTCTAAGGCCGGCACATAACAATAAAAATTAGCACTTTAAATTTTGGAGTTTTTTTTTTTTATCATTTGGTGATTTTTACATTCTCTCATCTATATAGACTATTGATTGATCATTTCAGTTTTGCGGACCATTTGGCGCCCCTTTGTGAGTAGCGCCCGAGGCATGATGACCCTCCTTGCCCCCCCCCCCCTCGCTACTCCACTGGATAAATGATAACGAAATATAAATATTTTTCTATGTTTATAAATTTTACATCTTGAACTCTAATATTTCGGAAGAAACCAAAAATAGGTCGTCACAAAAAATCTGACAAAGTGTGACAAGTACAGAACCCAACTTCCAAATATCGAAGATAAGAGAAGGTTGTGTGTTGGGTAACCAGCACACCAGATTTTTTTATTTTAATTATTTTTTAAATTGATTTCTCGAAATCGGCCTATGAGCGCGATAATAAGAAAGTTGGCATCTATAATAAACACTATTAAAGTCGAGTAAAAAGAAAGGATGCCTTATTAATTGGATGTGATTATTTAGAATACTAGCCACCAAGTAAGAAAATGAGGAAAGGTCACAAAATTTCTTTTAAACCAACATTTTTACATTTTTTTAGATAATTTTATTTTAAAGCATTAAAAAAATTATTAAAATCAATCGAGGGAGTAGTTAGTATATATATTCAAATTGTGCTGACCCAGACAGGATTAATTAGAGATTTCTTAAATTCCAATCTTCTCAATGTTTCCAAACACTTTAAAGGATTAAGTTTTGTTTCATGCTATCCAGCGAACAAAAGAACTCTTATTAAATAAAATTAGCTTTGGCAAAGAAACGAGCTTCAACCTACTTTAGTTTAAAAAATTGCATAATTTTGGGACTGATAATACAATTCAGGAGAAAAAAAAATGAAAAAGAACTAAAATTCAGTAGATCACTTCGCCTCCTGATCGATATTAAATTAGTCACAAAAAGGTAAATTATAAACTCAAATTTTAATATATTTTTAAAACGTTTCTCAGATAGGATAGTTAGTAGCTAAGTGGCTGAAACTATGTTCTCAGATTGATGTAAAAAGAAATAAAATATTTAATTACTATATTTTATTATTTGAACTGACCTGATCTTTTATCAATACGTACACGCTCCTGGTGAGTTGATATTATTTAATTAAATAAATATGAACAGAGAGAAGTGTCCATAAAAGTCGAATGAGTTTTAAAAAAATTTGATTATACTAATTGATTAAAAGTAATTTAGAAAATCGCAGGTAATATACTGTTTGTTATATTTTTATTTCTTACGAAATAATAAATATTATTATTAAATATTATAGCCGTGCTTTGGTCTAGTGGTAAGTACACTCTGAGTACAAAGTGGCGGATCCGTGGTCCCGGCGGGATGCTGGTATCCCAAATAAATATATATTATAAATACTAGTATCGTTTAAAGTCTTATATGGCCTAAGTTGCCGAAAAATACTGGTTGTATGTGTGTGTGAATGTAAGTGCGAATGGGAAAAAAGTGTGTGTGTTTTTTTTTAAGAACTCCCTCCCGGCGGCGCACCCTTACTTTTTCGGGTACTTGAATTAATAAATATTGGAATTATATTAATATATACATTAATGATCATCCAGATTAAAATCAAAGATCTCGAATTAAAAAAAGTTTATTTTTAAAGACAAACATATAATCATTTATTTTTAACGGAATCTTTTGAGAATATGACAAAGGCACGATGAAGATCTATGTATCCAATTTTAATTTTTTTTAATAAGATGATTAAATGAGTAAGATCTTTTTGAAAGATCAAATAAATTCACGCATTGTTGAAAAAGTTTAATTTTCTATTTTTTTTTTCTTATCTTTACCGTTTTGTATTATTATTTTATTATTATTAAAAAATATTTTAATAAATAGATAATATTATACACTTCCTCAAAAGATTAACAAGATTTCGACCTTCCATAAAATCATAATTTATAATATATTTATAACTGAAGAATACATTTTTAACACTTAGATTCGCCTGTAGAAAAAAAAAGAATTCAGGAAGTCCTTGAAATTAGTAAAAAAACGGATATCCTTATGAAATAATTAAAGAAAAAAATGGGTGGGGCAAGCGCAAAACGTTTGTAATTATATTTTTTTTTAATTTGATTAAGATAAAAATAAAAAAAAAATACTAAATACTTGATAGAAAAGAAAATAGTTTAATTACAAAATACAAATTTCATGAACATATATTTATTACAAATAAATAAGCCTCAAAACAATCAATAAAATATAAAATTATAATAAAACCCGTGACAATCCATTGAGGGATCGTCTCTAAGCTGGAAATTATTACCAATATTATTTACATATATTTTTTATTGAGAGAGAGACGATGATTGAAAAATGTATTTTATATTTCTATTCTTCTTCTTTTGGCCTCAGCGGGAGAAAAATATATTTTCAGGATGGTAGCCAAAGAACGATCAGAGCCCTTTAAGATTTTAAAAAATATATATATTGAGAAAAATTAAAAGATTTTAAAAAATAAGCGAAATTTTGTTTTCAAGTTACTTACTTTAGACCAGTAATCTCAATTAGAAGAGGGGCGGATTAAAGGGGGGGGGGCGAGGGGGCGATCGCCCCCCCCCCGGAAGAAATTACAATGTTATAAAAACTAGTAATCTAAAGAAATTATGATTTCCGGGCTTTAATTTCAATTGAATTTGTTACCAATCAATTTAAATAAATAGGAAAGGGGTCTAAATGGCCATAGATGCCCACAAAGTCCTTAAATAAAAAAAATAAAAACCGCCCCCCCCCCCCGACAAAATTGCATTAATCCGCCACTGATTAGAAGTGAGATTTCTTTATGTTCATAACCGTTTAACGAGTATTTATCAAAGAGTTTGGATTTAAACTTACAAACTCTCTTTAATCTGATTGAGAAAATAAAAAAATGAATATTTTTATAATGCCTCCATCTGAGAAATTTCTTTACTCCTCTCCTTGGTACTTATTTTCTGTTGAACCACCTTAATGGTTCAATTTAAATAGGTATAAACATCAAGGAACTAATTTTTATTTTAAATAAAATAAAAAAATCTTATTATTAGATATATTAAGACGTTTATATCTCTTCTAATTCTGAATAATAAATGCTTTTCATACTTCTTCGATAGTTATTGTTAGCGATTTTATTTTCATCCGATGTGAATTAATGACTCCGTCATTACACTAATAAAAGCAAAGTTTTAAAAATATGCGTGACTATAAGCGAGGAGTTCAAATCTGAACCATTGGCAACATCGCTCTGCGAAGGTAAAATTAGCCAGGCTCCTTTTTAACGCGGCGCCGATTTTCTAAGCGTCCAATTCGTTTTAAAGAGATCAGGTGAAATGAATTGCGAATAGCAATCATTAAAGGATTTCCAACATTCATACAAAAATTTACATCCTTTTCTCATTTAATAATAATATTTATTTATACTCTTTCTACTTAAATAATTTTTGTGATTTTTGAGATAAATATAATGCATCATCTTCAATTAAGATTTAAAAAAATGAATCTCTCAAGCATGGAATATGACAAGGTTACATCATACACATCTTTAAATGAAATAAATTACGTACAGAACGTTCATCTTGTATTGAAGGTCGTAATAAAAAACGATTGTATTTATAAAAAGTGACATATACAACAAATCTGGTGTTTTTTGTTTTCCTATTGTCTTCTTCTTCCGTAAAACCCTACATTGTTATTATTATCTCCTAAACTTCTGCGAGAATTTTTGTGATCACAATATGGATCTGAGAATCTGTCTCTATTTCGATCTCTAGACCACCCGTCATTAAGTGAATTAGAATCTCGATCACGATTTGGAAAATCTTGACCACCCTCTCGTCTAGGAAATTCATTGCCTCTTCGGTAATCCCATGGTCGAAGAGGAAGAGAAGTAGTAGGTCGATTAAAACCAATAGTACTTGTAAAACTCGTCGAATCTCTATTTCTGTAATTATCTTGATTAGAATCTTTTGGTGAATTAGGATCTCTTGAAGGATAATTTGGATTTCGGTTTTGCAAATCATTGTCTTGATCTCTCTCATTATTACGATCAGGATAATTATTTTGATTGTTATAGCGGTTATCTCGGTTATTATCATTGTACCTATTTTGAGGGTATTTATCTCCATACAGGCCGTTATTTCCAAGTCCGCTGTTTACACCTCGATAACCAGAATCAGAATCTCGATTTGAGTCACTATCACGATTGTTATCACTATCATAAAAGCCAATACCTCGTCCTCCTCCACTTCCTTTTCCATCACCAGTTCCTCCTCTTCCGTCTCCGTATCCTCCTCTTCCATCCCCGTATCCTCCTCTCCCATCACCAATTCCTCCTCTTCCATCTCCGAATCCACCTCTTCCATCATCAGTTCCTCCTCTTCCATTTCCTCCGTATCCGCCTCTCCCATCACCGGTTCCTCCTCTTCCATCCCCGAATCCACCTCTTCCGTCACCACTTCCTCCTCTTCCATCCCCGAATCCACCTCTTCCGTCACCACTTCCTCCTCTTCCGTCCCCGAATCCACCTCTCCCGTCACCACTTCCTCCTCTTCCATCCCCGTACCCACCCCTCCCATCAACAGGGCCTCCTCTTCCATCACCACCAGTTCCTCCTCTTCCATCTCCAAATCCACCTCTTCCATCCCCAAATCCTCCTCTTCCGTCACCAGTTCCTCCTCTTCCATCCCCAAAACCACCTCTACCATCCCCGAATCCACCTCTCCCATCACCAAGTCCTCCTCTTCCATCACCGAAGCCACCTCTCCCGTCGCCAGGTCCTCCTCTTCCATCTCCGTATCCTCCTCTTCCACCTCCGTATCCCCCTCTTCCGTCGCCGTATCCCCCTCTTCCATCACCACTTCCTCCTCTGACGCCAGAATCACCAAATTTCATATGGTCGTGGAAAGGTAAGAAATCATGACCCCGGCGTAAACATTCGATGACTGGAAGTAGGGAGAAAAAATATTAATTAAATTTTATTTGTGCTATATACTTAAATACAATTCTTAAAAAATAGTTAACCTTGATAAAACTTCGAAAATAATCAAAGTAGAAAAATGTGACCTCTGCTCCTTAGATGAGAAATAGAGGAAGAATAGATTTCATGTTCCATGATTTATTTGCCGTGTGAACGTTGAAAAGCTTAAACTAAACTTCAAAATTCCAAATATCTCTCTCTCAATAGGCTTGGACTTAAAATCTACATTAAATATTTACAAAAATATTAATTTTTCATAATTTTTCTATTAATCATGCTTATTGTAAACATTGTTTTTAAATTTTTATTTTTTTATTTTATTTAAGGTATTTTTTCTCATCGGGACTTTTTAGACCCCAACCCATTTTATTTCTATTGATTGGTAGCCAATTCAAATGAAATAAATTTTTCTAGATGAGACGTGTTGAGAACCCCTGACCCGTAGCAGAAGAGGCAAGAACATTAACACTTTGTTACGGTCCAGAGGCTTAAAAAGGTTAATGAATATAGGGTAATTATAACTTAAATTAAATGAATATAATCACCTCGCCTTTCAAATTCCAAATAAATATCTGTAGGTGACGGGCCCGAAGGGCGATTTGGATATTGGCCCTCAAAGCAGAAACGAGGTCTTCTATTAGAAAAAATAATAATAATTAGTATTTCATAAATAATCAAAAACACTGATAAAGATTTGTCTGAAATTTCGTTATTCCAATCTACTGTATATAATAATTGTTATAGGCCCTAAATATGCTACTACTTCATAAAATATTCTTTATGTAAATTAGTTGAAGAGTCAGAAATTAATTGATGAATCAGGATAAAAAAATTATTCAAATTTTCATTTTAATAAAACAGAAAATTCCATACAAATGCGGTGGAGGTGTTTCACATCGGATTCGATATGCGTCATCTCTGCTTAAAACTGTCGCACTGCCCATGTGGGGATTCAACGGTTCTGAAAATGATACAAAAAACAAGTAATTATTTTAGCATTTGTCTTAAATAAGTTTAATATAATATAATATTGATAAAATGTAATTATTTCGTAAAGTGCTAAAAAAGTAAAATTTAATTATTAAAAAATCTAAAACTTACAAGTTTAAAATATCATATCATATATTTAAGCTTAAAATAATATCTGAATCTAATCTATCAGTCTTAATATCAACGAAAAAATTAAAAACAAATATCATTTCTGATATCTTAATAAGCTATTAGATGAGCTAGTAGGTATTATAGTTATAATTAAGAGCACATAAGGAGGAGACCTAACAATTATTATTAATTATTTTCACATACAAATTCCTGATTAAGCCTTAATATTATTATTTTTTTATTTCATTAATAATAAAAATTTATTTAAAAAATATTAATATTTTCGTTGGTAAATGTAGAGAATTGTTTAAGAGTTTGTCTCTCTAGAGACAACTACTCGTCCTTTTTAAAATTCAAGATAATCGATGGGATCTCATCTAGTCAGAAAACTTCCTTTTATTTAACTGTATATAAAAAAGTAAAATGACTTGTTCAAAGCCCTCTCTATTTTCCAGGCCAATGACTTTAATTATTATTCTCTACAAAGACCGATTAAATATTTTTGTATCTAATGGAAGTATAGTAAAATCGCTACTTTGAAAATTTAATTAAGTAGGCTAATTGGAAAATTTTCGGTTAATTATAAAATGTAATTTATAATAGTATTTCTCAATAGTTGTGCCAAATCAATGGTTTGAGAAGAAAGTATTTAGCTCAAATCGAAGATGAAACGTAACAAGTGCCCCATTCATGGCATAAAGTCCCTCCGGTCCCCCCTAAGAAATCGATCCCCCGTTGAGATTGTGACGCGTGGGAAAATCAACACAATAGTCGATTGTGAAAATAATGTAAACAATTGGAAAATGAATAATTATTTTATAAAGAAATGAAATACTAAGTTATGTTTTTATTTATTCATATGAACCTCAATTAAGATTCTCTTCGCATCGATGACGTTACCGAATTATGTCATAATTTATGTGACATCATTGGCCAAAAGGGTTAATTATTTTTAAAAATACTGTACATATTCTATTTTTGATAGCAACAATTTTTTTTAAGAAATGAGAGAAATAATTTCCAATCTGATATCTTGGGAAAGAAATTCTGCTGAGTTGAGAGTTAAAACGTGCTTAGTTGTTGTTATTAAATAAAAGTTCTTAATTTCTGGTAAATTGGGGTTTATTTGTGTAAAATACAATATTAATTGTGTCCTTTTTCAAGAATAAATACAGATATCAATAAAATTACAAAGCGTCTTTCATTTAGCGATCTAATTACATTTTGAAGAAAACCACATAATGAGTGGCCAGAGTTTTATCTTATACAAATAAACAAATAAGGCACATTTTACCTGAAATCAAGATTTTTATTTAGTAAAGATTTTATTTCTATAAAACAAATTTGTATTTCTACAACATCTATTAAATAACTATTAGATGAATGGAGAGGATTGAGGGGTGCAAGCAGGGGCGGCTTTAGCGGGTAGGCAGGGTAGGCAACTGCCTACCCAATAATAATGTCGGTTTTGGCAAAAGCTACAACAGAGTTCAATTTTAATAGTTATTTAATTTATATCCACTGTTGTAGTTAAATGTGATTTGAAATGTCAACGTAACTTTGTCGTTTTTATTTCACAAAACAATAACTTTAATTAAAAATGTTGACACCCCGGAAAGTTGCCTATCCAATATCTTCATCCTAGAGCCGCCCCTGGGTGCAAGAGTATAATATGCTAAGGTGGTGAGGACTATTCATAGTAACAGTTATTATAGAATAAAGTCTTAAAAGGCCTAAGTTGCCGAAAGGGCTGTGTGTGAATGTGATGTAAAAAAAGTGTGTGTTAAAAAAAATCCTCCAGTCATTAAGAAAATAAGTTCACCTGGGTGAAGTGATGAAGTATAAGTGATCGCTGATATTTCAGATGTGAACAATAAATATATACATGTATATAATATGAAGATCATCTAAAAATTAAAAAAAATAAATAAATAAATGCTCACATTTTGATGAAAAGTTTATTATAAAAAAAAAAATAGATAAACTACACTGGTGTAGGCCTAAATATATTGATAATAAAAAATAAAATAAGAGGGTTTGGATCCCCATATCTATATCCAGAGCCCTGAATCAGTATCTAATGCTTTGAACCTTACCTATAGACAGAGGCGTACCGAGAGGGGGAGGGGCGGTCCGCCTCAGGCCCCGAGCCGGCATAGGCCCCCCAAATATGAAACATTTGTGTTCTTATATATACATAGATATGTACAATATATATATAGGCCCCAAACTGTCTCGGTACGCCCCTGCCTATAGATCTTAGGTCTATCTTGAAAATATTTTCCAATTAAGAAAAGACTTCAAATAACAAAATGTGAGCTGTACTTATTATGAGGTGTAAAATTGCAAAACCAGCTAATATCCAAAACATTCAGATACACACTATTTTTTTTTTTTTTTTTTTTTTTCTATCTGTGAATTTTAAAAATAAACTATTGATAAATAGATAGAAACCATCTCCAAAATTTTTTTTCTTTTATGGATGTTTTTCGCTCTCCTGAATTTTTTAGACTTGTCTAAAATTCTACAATATCAATTGACAATATTAATAATTTGTTAATGTCTGTTTCGTACACTAAATGCTCAAAATATAAATAAATAAATAAATAAAATATTGAATATTATATACCATTGGTATTAAATTTATATATGTGATTTTGAAAATTGATTTATATATATTTCAAAATTACGAGCTCGCCAAAAATTTTGGGGTCGGGGTAGAGAATCAAGAGAATCAGGAATATGACAAAATCTCAAAATTTTGACAGATCCATAAGCTAGCTCCCCGGTAGCCAGGGGCGTATATAAGGAGGCCCGAGCCCCCCCCCCCCCGAAATTTTCCAAATGCATATACATATATAGGGATATAGAGACAATAGAGGGTCTCGGCCTCCCCCCCCCCCCGAAATGTTTGCTCGGCCCCGCAGCACGAAAATTTAGGTCGTTCCGCAAAAGAGGAAATGTCCCGCGGGGTGGCAAATTTTTTGTGTCTCTAAAAAAAAGGTAAATATTATTTTCCTCGAACGGGAAAAAAGAAAAATTAAAAAAAAATTTTGGTTCCGCAAAGAGTGAACAAAAGAGTGAATGTTCCGCGGACGAAACAATTTTTGTCTCTTAAAAAAAAAAGGGTAAAATATTTTTGACGGGCGGAAAAAATTTTGGTTCCGCAAAAGTGTGAATGTTCCGCGGACTGAAAAATGTTTTTCACGGAAGGGAAAAAATTTCCCGCAGGGCGGAAAACTTTGGTTCCGCAAAAAAAAAAAATTTCGCAGAAAAATTTTTGAGTTCAGCCCTCCCCCCCTGAAAAAAATTCTATATACGCCCCTGCCGGTAATCTAGTTGTAAACAAAATATTTTTTGAAAATTCAAAATTAGTTTAAAAAAAAAATTTCATTCATCAACAGTCAAATTTAAAAAATCGTAAATGATGAGAAACTTGTACACCAACGTTTGTCTTATGTTATTAAATTTAATTAAAATTTTTGAGGTAAATATCTAGGAAATCTATTCTCATGATTAAAAAGGATTTCGCAGCTAATTATTAATTTTAATAATAATATACTCATGAAAGAAAACCATTTTTATTGTTTTGTATATTTCAAAATACCTACACTATCTAATAATTATCAAATTTTTAGGATAATTATTAAAAGTAGTTAACTTTACCTTGTGAAGAAAATAATTATTGTAAAAGATATAATTTGTAAATATTAAAGTCTCTATATGGAACTGTCATAAATAACTAGGAGATTCACACAAGAACACGGAAGAAACCATTGAGGTTGTTAATAACACAGACCGGTTGATGTGCTGCATGGGCGCTGCAGCTATGACTGCAGCCGCCACGACAGTACAGGTCCTTTTAAGCCTTTGTGAGGGGTGCATCGGCGGCGGAGGCGAAGGCCACCCCGGCAGACATTGCTTCACCTCTGGCCATTGTGCTGGAGGCTTTAATGAGCGAAAGGTTAAGCTAACTTATGACATGAGATCGATCAAAATTCTTCAGAATATGATTAACAACAAACAAAATTTTTATACAGAATTCCTTCTTTGTTTTGATTTATGAAATTCAAAACTTAATTAATTATAATGTATCTTTTAATCAAACAAAGAAACAAAGATTTTTTATGATAACTACCGGTAGTCATTTTTGACTAAAAAATAAAAATAAATGGAAATTAAATCAAAGATGATTTAAGATAAATTTAATGTATCTACAGTAAATAAAGTTTTCAAAAAATTTCTAAATAATGAATTCCAAATTTTGGTATAACTTATATTTCTGAAAAATTCTTTGATTATTGAAATTTAAAGAAGTCGATGAGATTCAACATGGCCGGAACTAGGAGATTTTTTAGGGGGGGGGGCAAAATTTAATTTGCCGCCCCTCTTTAAAATTTTCTATACAAAATTCATATCATTTTACCTTTTTTTTAGTAAATCTTTCTTTAATTGCCGCCCCCCTGATATCTGCCGCCCGGGGCACACGCACCCACCGCCCCCCCCCCCTAGATCCGGCCCTGAGTTTCAATCATTTTAAGTTAAGTTGATAGAAATACTTTATCTTATTGCATACTATTAAACGAGCAATGCACACCAGTTAATAAATAAAATAAAAATATAGGGTAAGAGAAAGTAAAAAAAGCTCATCAGTTGTCGAAAACTTTTTTCAAATTTTAAATATATGCAATTTCCGCTACCAATATGAAATTTCACTAGGTCTCATCTTAGGGAAAATTCGGATACTATTTCTTTGAAATTTTAAAAATATACAATTTTCCGGTAAATAAAACAAATTCCTTTAAGACCCGTTTTTGGGAAACTTAGAGTACTAGTATCTTACTGATGTACTTTTTGTAGTTTTTTCAAATTTTCTGAAAAATCGCTTTAATGATTCCTTTCAAATTTTAATTTTAAATATAGGTCTATACTATTTCCGGTATATAAAATAAATTACGTTGACCTTGTCTTTTGGAAGCTCGAGTACTAGTACTTTATTGGTGTGTACTTTTTAATTTTGTCCAATTTTATTAAAAAAAAAAAAAAGAAAAAAACACCCAGCCCCAGCTTGGTCATTCGGAACTACTTAACATATCAAATAAATTTACATTCGTTCCTGACATCTGATAAAAAACAGCAGAAAATCAAAATCACTTCCGCTTAGAAGAAAAATATTACAGATATTAGAATCAAAAAAATATTCTTTTTCTTTATTTACAAATTTTCTATTGTATTGTAGTAATAAAGAAAAATTTAAAAGTTATTTTATTAAATACTTCCTTTCCTTATTATTTTTTTAAATGAGAAAAAAAAGTATTTTTATATAAAAGTATATAGAAAGTAAAATTAATAAAAAAAAAAAAAAAAATTTAACCATCTCAATATAGGTATTTTATAATTAGCATTGCACATTACACAAGTCATATATTCTCACCAAGAGTGCAACACGGCACGCGAGAGAATATGAAAAAGATTACAATTAAAAAATTTTATAATAATAGTGTTCATATTTAAAGATAATTGTTAATTTGGACAAAGCATTTTCCTTTCTTGATAATTTCTTCCCCAAAGGTTAAGGTCAGTAGAAAAAGACAATAGTGTAAAATAAATTATCTAAAGTTTGGAGAAAAGAGTGACGATTAAAAACTCGATCTCCTTCAAGGTCCTTAAGGAAGGGAAAAAGTTTATTAACAAATTTTCAGTAATTTTCTCATTTTGATTCTTTTTTAAAAAGCAGAATTTTATAATTTTAGTCAATAGAAAAGCCTCTTGACTAAACCCTAGCCACGAAGAGGGTTGCATAGTCAACAGAAACGTCGCTGTGGGTTCCTTAATAAAGAAATAAACATAGTCTTGCAATTTTTTTTTTTTTTGACTCCGCCTTAGAATAACTTATTATGAAATTTATTTTTCTCTCATTGTTGTATTTTATATAGTTACATATTTTTTGTAGACATTTAAGTTAGATATAGTTTTATATTTGCCTAAGCAACTTTAAGTATTTTATATTGTATATACAAGGCGGGGCGAATGGTTAACACCAAAAGGCCGAAAATATAGAGAAAAAAACTTTCATTGTAAAAATAATGAATTTAACTATAATCTCCATATTCTCTTAAGTTTCTCTCGAAAAGGTAGACTCTGGGTCCAGAGCAACCTTTGCCTAGTCTTAGTGTAAGTATTAATTAAGATTGAAAAATACTGATTTAATCCAGGAACGTCAAGAGTGGGGAGGGTGGACCAAAAAGTCCTTCGACTACGTCTCCCCCCCCACATAATATAGGCCTTTCTTAAGTTAATAAATTTGAAAAAAAAAATTTTATTTTAT
>JAKCPI010027264.1:0-12877 GCA_023213315.1 Euborellia annulipes
TTTTTTGAGGCATCCGAGCATAGTAATTCTGAGAGTATAAAAAAAGAATAATGAAGAATGTGATTAAAAATTATTAGAAAAAATTGATGATTTGAGACAATAAGAAAATTTTTTTAACAATTTGTGACTATGTTTGTTAGTGGGCTAAACGTTTCAATATTTTTGTGTTTGTTTTCTTAAATATCGTATAGTAAAGCCTTGAAAACAATTTCAACTGAGCGCCGATGAAAATGAGAGTTCGAGGCCGAGGAGAGCCATCTGACCGTCAATTCTCGGAGAAGCGGTTTCTAAGCGCCATTTTCAAGCTTTATATAAACAAACTTTAACATAATAATAAATAAGCAGCGAAGTTGTAAAACATTCTGAGCATATAAAGTCGTGTGCTCCTCCCCCCGTTGTCGAGAGGTTAGAGATATTGACAAATGTTTGTAATTAAATGTCCATGGATAATTTGTATCGTACTAAACATATATATAGTGTATCGTATTGACATTTGTTAAGAGAAAAAGGAAAGAAGTCATAAGGAGAATATAAGAAATTCCAGCCTTAGCTCGGTTAATTCGTGGTCGCCATTAACGTACTCATAAGTCTGCCCCCTAGGAATTGACGAATAGTGAATAAATATAATATAAAAGACGTCACAAATATTAGAAGCAGGTCTTATAATACTCAATTGTGTAATTTTTATTTGAAATTGTATCAAATTCCTATGTAGTCTCTTAAAATCAAGTGTCTTGTTACGCTTATGAATAATCATAATAAGGAAACACTATTTCTCAATTTCTTTAATATTTTAGTAATTATAGAGTAGAAGATACTTTTTTGTTTATTAAAAAAAAAAAAACACACACGTTTTTTACTTTCTCTTACCTCTATATATGTTAATATACAGTATTTAGAGAGAAAGTATTGGATTCATCTCAAAAATTCGTTGTCTAGATTTTGTTGGATATACAGTACACGTTTTGAGGTCCCCTGCATCAAAAAAGTGTTTTTGCAACATGGTCTATCTGTGTGTCTGTCTGTCTGTGAACAAAATATATCAAGAACGAAAAGAGCTATGAGGTTGAAATTTTATATTTAAGTTAGGTACCCCCCTGAGACATGCGTGACACGACGCTTTTAAACAAAATCGGCCAAAAAGTACTGGTGTACTTTTTCAGTTTTTTTTTTTCAATTTTCTCAAATTTTGCTTTAACGATTTTGATTAAAATTCAAAAATCAATTATGTTTTAGAAGCACTTTCAAATGTATATTCTCATTTTGCTCTCAAAATTGTTTGAAGACCACATTACTCTTGTACTTCATAGGAAAGATGAGAGAAATGGTTGCCATGGTAACAAAATATAAAAATATTTTCCCATGTTTATAAATTTACATCTTGAATTTTAAAATCTTATATCAGCGCAAACTAAATATATGTTGACACAAAAAATCTGGCGAGGCAAGCACAGAACACTAGCGTGCCTCCCTCCTATACCAAACGCGGCGGGGGGGGAGCAGGGGGGGCGGGGGTTTTTTTTAAGCCGTTTGGTTCGATGGGTTAATAAAACCTAACCCCACAAAAAAATTTATATTAAAGGTGGGTTTATTGGGGGGGGGGGAGGAGGGGGGGGGGGGGGGGGGGGGGGGGGGGGGGGGGGGAAAAAAAAAAAAAAAAGCACAGAACACAACTTTCGAATTATTAGCGTAAAAGTGACGGAACAGAGCCGCAATGAAAAAACTTTTTCGATAGGGTTAGGGCTATTTGTGTTTTTTTTTTTTTTTAACACTCACACTTTTTTCTCATTCACACTCACACACACATTCACACAGTATTTTCGGCAACTCAGGCCATATAAGACTTTTACGATATCCGTTATTGATAAATATACATATATGGGGTCCAGGCATTTTTATTTAAGCCATTTGGTATCCAATTGGCTTAAATAAAATCATCGGACTGCCTGGGGTCCGAACCCGCGACGTTTGGAATATGAGGTTAGCACGCTAAACTCTACGCCATGCCCCGAGGGCTATTTGAGTGTTAAATCTTCCATTCCTCCCCTAATGAATAAATTTTAAAGAATATAAATATTTTTATAATTATTTTGAATATCTCTCTATTTATTTATTTATTATTATTATTATTATTTTTTTTTTATTTCGTGGAGAGTTTGGACACCAATATCTTTCCCTCAATGGTGATACATATGCAAACATCACCCTCATCAGTCATTAGTGTCAGAACTGAATCAAAACTTGTGGTTACTTTAATTTACTATAATGGGAATATACGACGCACCAAGGGGGTTCCCGTTTTCTTCATCAGGCATCTCAAATAGAGTTGTATAAATATTTTTTATAATTACTTAGAATATCTCATAATTTATTCATTTTATTTTTATTTTTTTTGGATTACTTGAAGAGTTTGGACCCCAATATCCTCGTCTGAATGATGATAAATATTGCAATAGATTGCTTTTAAAAACTCTCTCACCTTAATTTAAAATTCCGAATGACGCATTGGAGTAAATATATTATTATATTTTCATATGACAAATGAACATTTTAATTTACATTTATTTAAAAACGTAGGCTATATAGAAACATGTAAATTACTGACTCATATTGTTCTTAATGGAACAGACCTTATTATCAAATGTATTTTCAATTAGCATAAAAATAAGATTTAAAGCATTATTCTTATTCAAAATAAAATTCAATTTTAAAAAGTAAAAAAAATATTCTTTTTCATTCGCTGCGGGAGCAGAATAAGGAAAAACTACAAAGAAAAAAAAACATATTAGGTATACTACCATTTATTTAGATACTCTTTAAAAAGTATATCAGTAAAGTTTTTCGTGAAAAGTTTGAAGTACTCTTTACTGATGTACTTTTTGAATTTTTTTCGATTTTCACAAAATTGGCTTAAACGATTTTGATTAAAATTCATACTATTTTTTATATGCCCTTCAACAAGTATATCAGTAAAAATTTTCGTGAAAATTGTTTGAAGCACACTTCACTGATGTATTTCAAATTCATTTTCCAGCTTTTCCTTCCATAGAGCCAATGTTAAATCCCTATGAGGATGTGTATGTTAATTTCGATTTTAACAGGGAACCTTTGAAACTTTTTCTAGGGTCGACCGAAACAAGATTTTCAGCGAAACCGAATATTCGGCCTCAACCTTAGTTTCGGCCGAAACCGTAACCGAAACCGAAACTTGTATTTCCTATAAAAAAAATTTATATATTTTTTTTTTGAAATTTTTTCCCCTCCGTGAAAATCATTTTCCTTTTTTTAGGGAGACAAAAATTTTTTCTCCTTCAAGTGCAAATCATTTGACCTTTTTTTTAAGACTCAAGTTTCGGCCGGCCGAAAGTTTCGGCTACTTTTTGGCCGAAACCGAAACTACGGCCGAAACCATGATTTTGGCCGAAACTGGCCAAACCGTAACCGAAACCGAATATTCGGTCGGTTCCTACTTTTTACACATTTAAAAAAAAAATTTGTCTAAATCTTATGAAATTTTGTATTTATTTGGGATTCTCTATTGTGTATAAAATATCCAAAAATGAGATTAATATTTTGAAAAATTACCATAGTTTATTTCAAGCAGTCAACATTTAAAATACACTTTGGGTGAGCCTATGGAAAATTTGATTCAATTGACTTTTTTACTTTTTACTTATGAAATGCAAGTGGTCAAGTTAACTAAGGCGCTTGGGAAATTAAATACTGGTATATCTTGAGACAAAAAATTTGATGTATCTGGTATACCCTTCGGTAATAGAAAGTTGTGTACCGTGCTTGTCACAGCAAATTTTTACAATTTCAAATGATAAATAAAAACTCAAAAACCACAGCCATTGGCTTTTGAACTAATCAATACTGACATTTATTTGTCTAAATGGCTTTAGATGCCGAAACGGACAAAAAATCGTTTCTTGTATTTACAGAAAATGGGAATAATAAGGGCGAGGACAGAAGAAGAAGAATTTAGAATAATAAAATATGATGTACAATCATTTAGAGACTCCTGGTTTAGTAGATATATGATTGAAGCATAATTAGTGATGTCGAGAGAATTGTAGACCCGCAATTGTAGCTCCTCAACTACGCTAATTTTTCGGCAAGAGTGTAGGAAGGGAAAAACAAAAATAAAAGTAGATATATGTTTTTCTTTTCTATTTCAGAAAGAATATATTTATTAATCTTATAGGTAAAGGAACTTTAATAATTATATTATAATTAAAATTCGCGATAACGTGTATTTATCTTTACCTTATTAAATCTTATTGAAATTTTAGTTCTCTTTTAGGACTTTTTCTTTTCCCATCGCCCATTCAAATAAAGTAATTAACAAGATATCAGTTTAATTTTATAAAGTACTTGCCTATTTGACTTGTTCTCCTTTAGTTCTTGTAATTATTATCTAGATCCATTCCGGAGATAAGAGTCTCCGTCAGCAGGTACGGGGCAAGGAGGGAGGGGGACCTGTACGCCGAGACCTATCCCGAGAGACAGTGAGCCAGGGTCGGAGCCAACGAACGCACCTCTATACAACTGCATATTTTTATCAAGTTTTTATATGATCCGAAGAAAAACATGCCTTGTTTTGCGTTGAACATTTTTCCTGCCAAGAGCAGCTATAATCTAACGCAAATAACACCTATAAAGGTAGGCGAAAATTGCTTTACATTTTACGACTATTTACTTTGACAAAAATAATTTGACAGCTATAACCAATCTATCTGAAATAAATTTTTGACATTTGGGACAGGAAGTCAACCTCTGACTTTCGAAAAATAGTTTATTTTAATAATAATAAAAAGTATTAATTAACATTTTAATGGTTCCCAAATTTTAAGACTATTGTAGGGTCCGACCAAAACAAGATTTTCAGCCGAAACCGAAACCGAATATTTGGCCTCGGTCTTAGTTTCGGCCGAAACCGTAATCCCATTTTTTCAGACTCAGGTTTCGGCCGGCCGAAAGTTTCGGCTACTTTTTGGCCGAAACCGAAACTACGGCCGAAACCAGGATTTTTGGCCGAAACCGTAACCGAAAACGAATATTCGGTCCTAGACTATTGTAATCAAACGAAATAAGACTTCGATACCGAAAAAAGGCTTTAAACAAATAAAGTTTTAGAAGACAGGATTTAATATACAATACATTATAAATTATAAGGTTTTTTTTCTTAATTTCTAATCTATGATTTTGAGGCAATGGATGTTATTTTAAAATGTATGAAATAGTCTTTTATCCCAATAATTTTGAAAAATATAAAAATTGCTTTGTAAGGTTGTGGCTGTGATGGGATTATAATGGAGATATCAGCCAAATTGGAATGATCTAGGTTCAATAAAACTTCCAGAATAAGACGTTTTGGCTTGAATTTATTTGGCCATCTTCAGTTATTGGGAATTATACACATAATGTAAGTGCAGTTTTAGCACAGGAAGAAAATGTATTTGCTTCATACAAAATTATATGGCTCCTGTGGTATAAAGCATAGAGATAATTTATCTCTGAGTTTGGGCACAGGACCCATATAATTTTATAAGAAACAAAAAATTTTATTATAGACAAATCCTGGTTTGATCACATGTACACTTGCGTTGTGTGTATAATTCCCAATAACTGAAGATGGCCAAATAAATTCAAGCCGAACCGTCTGGAAGTTTTATTGGACCTAGATCATTCCAATTTGGCTGATATCTCCATTTCTCCATTATAAATATAAAAATTTAGAGAGATAAGTCCAAAAAAAGTAAAAACTGACTTTCTTTGTCAGGTATTATTATTTTTTCTATTTTTGAGACACCGAGAGTTGTATCCTTCTATTGTACAATAATGAGTCCTCACTATCATTGAACTTTTTAATGACGAGACAATAAATGAGGAATTATTATCAAAATTTTATGTAACCTATAAGTTAAATATTTGAAAAATAAATTCTTTCAATATTTTAATCAAAAGGTGTTATCATATTATTTCTATTCACAAACAGATTACGAAAATTTAAATTGATTAGATATATTTCATTTAAAATATATTTTAAATGAATCAATAAATTTAAGATATGTACAAAGTCTATAAAAACAAGATAGACAATCCCTTTTAATATTTTATAAATATAAAAATAAATAATCAAATAAATTATTTCATATCATAATTAAAATTTGTTGATTTTGAATTTCATGAGTTACTAATTATACTAGTACTAATTATATTGAATACAATAAGATGAAATAAAATTGTGTTTGTATAATAAACAAACAACATGAGATTTTCAAGAATATTTTTAATGATATAAGATACAGTAGTAAAGACCCTTAAAAGAGAGGAAGTTTTGTTAATTATCTCAGAGACAATGATACACTTTCCCTCCAGGCAGATAAAATTATATAAGCTATCAATAAATTTAAAAAAAAATGAACGGGTTCTAAATGCCCTTGGTGTTTGAAAAAAGAAAAAAAATAAATATGAAAAATAATAATTCTGTGTAAAAATTAGATATAAATAAATGGAGAGGATGTCACTCAAGCAACTATCGAATGAAAATCCCAAAAAAAAAAAAAACGTTTCGGCTTTGGCGGACCTCACTATTTCCCTTCAGCCCTATCATGCGTTTTTGTGACCGAGAAGGATAGAGCAGGCAGGCCCCTCGCACGGTCTGACGCCTTTTGAAAAGAGGAAGGAAGACACAGACATACAAAGAACAGAAAGACTCTGTCCCAGCTCGGGCAGCTCGTGGTCGCCATCCACGTACCCACAAGATGGAATCAATCATATACAAAAAAGTAAACAAAAAGAACTCTACTGAATCTTGATGTGTTTGTCGTTTAGATTGCCTATATTCTCATAATAAATAACTGATGATGGCGTTGTTTAATTATATAAGTCAAAACATTTTCTCTTTTTTTGGATTTTTATTCAATACAGGCTGTTTGGCGACATCCTCTCCTTTTATTTGACCATCATTCGACAGCCACTTCTCCTCTCATCAACATCGTTCTACCAGTTATATAAAAATCTTCTTAGTTTTGTAATGAAAATTATTTTTTAACCCAATCCCTGCTCTTGGGCTTGGTGTAGTGGCTAGGCGTGCTGGCCTTCTATACCAAGGGTCGCGGGATCGGATTCAAGACAGTCCAATGATTTTATTTAAGCCAATTGGATACCAAATTTATGACTTAAATAAGAATGCCTGGACCCCAAATATATTATATTCATTAACGGGTATCGTCTAAAGTCTTATATGGCCTAAGTTTCCGAAAAGACTGTGGGCATCTATGTGTGAGTGTGAATGGAAGAAAGTGTGTTTAAAAAAAAAAAAAAATCTTTGCTGAAGATCTGCTGTTTTCCCGACGAACAAGAAGATAAAAAGACCGTTGCCAGAATTTTAGTTATTATTTTTTTTTAATTAGATGAACCAAACTTTTGACTTTTAATTGAACCTCTTGGTCCGAATCCTATCGGATTTTTTTTTTTTTATAATCAAAGTGGCCTCATTAGCAGAAAGTGTCCAAAAATTAAAAAAAAAAATTTTTATTAATAGTCAATCTTTAAATTTAATGTAGAGTTCGGCGTCTTTAAATCCTATTGGGTACCTCAGTAAATTACTAGAACTTTTTGGCAGATTTTGTTTAAAAGCTTATTTTGACTAACTTAAATATAAAATTTCAATCTCGTAGCTCATTTCCTTCATGCTTACAATCGTTACCCAGACAGATCAATTTGTGGGACCCACATTTTCGGGCTCAGGAAATCTCAAATATGCATCAAAATCTCGACATCGAATTTTTGACTTGATATGGAATAGTCTTAAATTTTTGACCTAATAATATTTTGGTAATAGACAAGCTAATGACAAATTGAGTTGGGGACCCCATTTCTTGAGATTAGTTGCAAATTTTTTTTCATTTTAATAAATAAATTTTACAATATCAACACATATTTTTGACTAATAATTACTCAGACTCAAGGTCACAATTGGTTATTAATATCAATACTTTATAATAAAATTATTTTTTTGCTTATAAATCTAGCTAGCCACTCTAATTTATTCAAATACATTATATAACGTAATTGTAAATAAATGAATTCTTATTTACTTTTTCTTGAAAACAATTAACAAGTAATTTTTATTTACGTATATGAAAGTGATAAGAAAGGCTTTTTCCTTGTCCGGGCAATATATTTAGAAAAAAAAAAAAAAAAAAAAGATAAAAGTTACGTATTTATACTGCAAGAAATGCAGTAAATTTTACTTAATTACAGGGAAAATACTTTTTGGGTAGGAAAGAGGTGTTTTGACGATACGAGCGATTATCCCCTCAAACAAATTTTAAAAATTATCAAATATTTTTTATGATTTTTTTTTTATGATTTATAAGTGTGTACATTTTTTTTTTTTTTTTATCTTTTCAGCATCTTAGGCCATATAGACTTTAAAGATACACATTATTTTTAGAAATATATTTAGGAGGTCCAGGCATATTTATTTTTACTATTTGGTAACCAAATGTTTAAATAAATTCATCGAATTGTCTGGGATCCGAACCCGTGCTTTAAGACACACTATTAACATTTGTCAACAAGTCTAGGTTTAAAATGTTAACACTATATGTGCTCTCGGACTTGGCGTAGTTGGTAGCGCGCCTGCCTTGTATACCAAGGGTAGAGGGTTCGGATCCCAGGCAGTCCGATGATTTTATTTAAGCCATTTGGATACCAAATGATTACCAAATAATTACTAACTAATAATTAAATGGCCTAAGTTGTCGAAAAGACTGCATGTTTGCGTATGTGAAAAAAGTGTGTGTTTAAAAAACAAATAAAAAAAACACTATATATATTTCTTTTATTTTTTTATTTCGAGGGGGGGGGGTAGTTGGCTCCCATATCCCACGTGATTATTTGACTGCTTGACTGTTTTAATAACAATAATACCCTTTTTTATTGCATCTATGAATGACTTTCAAGACAAGTAGAGTGGCCACTAGGGTTTGGAAAAAACCGGAAAATTTTGAAAACCGGTTTTTCGGTTTTTCTCAAAGCGGAAAACCGATAAACCGGTTTTAAACCGGTTTTTTTTTCAAATGTAAATCAAGGAAAAAAAATAAAAAAATACTCAAAGCAAAATTTTATAGAATTATTTTTTTAATAACCGCGCTCCTGCCTGCCACTCCAAATGGCTTAAATAAAATCATCGGACTGCCTGGGATCCGAACCCAAAAAAAATTATTATTACCAAGGTCTTTAAATACACAGGTTGGCCAGAAACTAGTAAACAAACAATTTTCAGGTCACAGTTTTTGATTGGTCCACGTCATGAAGCTCCTCCTTGCTTATATTTTTCTATTTGGCAGCTTTGTTGACTGTTTATAACCTAGTTCACATGCATTTTGTTTTATTTGCAAATTGTATAGTTTCGGACTAAACTAATTTAGACCCTGGTATTTATACTACTTTATTAATAATATGCTGTGTAATAATTTTTATAAATTTTTTGTTTCGAACGATTTTTTACAAAGGGAGGAGCTCCATGACGTCACTCTCTTGAAATGGAAAAAAATGTAAACAAACCGAGTTTGACCCCCCTGATTATTACTACTATTCTGATCCAGTGCCTGCTTGAGGATTTGTTTACATTCATAGGAATACAAAAAATACATAAATTTCTCTATACATTTCCTATGGGAGAAATCGTAACTTTATGAATTAATAACTCAAAAATTTTTAGGAATTTCGGGACCCGAGTATTTTTCCTGGACTCTCCATAACGTCCTCTATAAGACTGCAAAATTTCGGTTTCAAAATTCCAACGGAAAGTTGGCCAAACAGAGCGAGAAAGACGGACGGATAGACCGACGCTCCGCTATTATTATATATAGATTATTTAAGTATTAGAAAATAGGAGAAAAAATATAAATAATCTATAATTTTTTTTTTTATTTGTCCACGGTCTTTTTCGGCATCTAAGGCCATTTAGACCCCATCCCTATTTATTTCAAATGATTGATAGCCAATTCAAATGAAATTTTTCTCGCTTGGCGGGAAGCGAACCCGAAACCCCAAGCTACTAGAAGCTATTGTAATATCTTCTCTCTGAGCCATGGATCACGGGTTAATTTATAAATTTGAATACAAGTATTAATGAAGAAAAAATTAAAAAAAAAAACCGAATTCGGTTTTTCGGGAAAAACTCGGTTTCTCGGTTTTTTTGAAAATTAGCCAAAAAACCGGTATACCGGTTTCGGTTTCCACCGGTGTCCAAACCCTAGTGACCACATTAGGGAGAAATTATAAAACACTTTGTTATTATCATGATTATTTTTATGCAATTTATAAATGAATTTAATACGGTATTCAATTTTTTATCTCTTCTCATTATAGCCTATTAATTAAAAAAAAATCTCTATATAAACAAATATAAGTTGGTAACTAAATTTTATTTAGGACATTACTTTTCAATTTGATTGATGAGAAAGTTTGCTTAGAGAGATTACCAGTGTAGGTCTATATATTAACTTAAATTTCATTTAGGTCATGTTTTTGTATATTTTTTTTTTTTTTTTAATTACCCCTTTTTCGGCTGCAGAGGCCATTAGGGTTTTAATTTTTTACATATTATTAAATTTATAATAGTATCGATGGCTACCGGGGGGACGTTCAACACGCTGATTTCAGGGGGTCACCAATCCCAGATTTCGCCGCGCTTGGCATTGCTTAACAGCAACGATTGTGGTGACTGTTGCTCTACTCCGTTGCCAGGCCCCCCGGCTTTTGTATATAATTACTAGCATAATTATTCATAAAATTTCCTTTTTTTTACAATTTAAATGTTTTGCATTCCTCTTTCATACTTTATTTCATGAACACAAATGAGGGAGATTTAAATTTTAATAATCGTTTTCTTGAAATAATTATAATAAATTAATTTATAATAATTTAGAATTTAAAAAATCATTTAGTGTCTTTAGTCTGTATTTTGCTAATGTTTTAATTTCTCTTTTTTCTTTCGGCTCTAGTTCAAAGGTGCAGTTGCAGATTAATATTTAAGATGAGAATTAAAGCAAGGGTGGGTGGAGAGGTAATTGTTTTAGGGTCCAAAAGGTCTAAAAAAAAATATTTTTTTCAAAACAATATAAGTCTAGCTTATCAAAAAATAGAAAAAATACTTTTAGTTTCATAAATGGTTATTTATATTAAAGTGATGATATAAAAAAAGCATATATTAAAATTTTCTTTTAAACTAGCATAATTGGACCATGGAAGGATCTAAGCGCCATTTTGATCGAAATTGAGATAAGAGAGCCATCTTGTACGGAAAAAGAAGATTTGCCTCTTTATTCGTATCACAACATTATTACTCTGTATTACTTTTTTTGTATAAATCAAGAAAAAAAAGTCATTGCCATTGGTTTTGTTTACAATTCTGCAAATGAAATGTCCCCTATCTCAAATTTAGGTTAATGGCGTTCTTCCTTCACGTAGAGTTTTTCTACATGCTTACTAAACTGAAAACTTTGGCTTTTTGGATGAGTTTGAAACTTCACTTCCTGAATTCCCATCTTGCCTACTTCCCAGAAAACATCGGAGTTCTGAGTAAGGAACAGGGTGAAAGATTTCACTAAGAACGTGAAAGAAATAGAAAGGAAGATGAATCATTAATATGATTGCTGACTACTGTTGGATCCTGAAGAGAGGGAGTTACGGGACAACCTCTACAAAGGAGAAAAGACGTAATAGGAGTTTTAAAAAGAGGAGATTGGAGGGGCATCATGAAGACGAATAAACACACATATTGGTCATATCACCAAAACGCAGGCCTGTATTATTTAATTATCTATGAAAGAAAGGCACTCAGTGAGTAACATTACAATCGAAAGCGCGCCATTTATTAGTTACTCATATGCGATGCTAACTTCCAGCAAGAAAATCTATTTAAGGGAAAAACAAAATAAAAATGTCAGTTGAATTTTCAATAGGATATTAAATTTTATGAACCCAAAAAACCTATAGTCATTTGGATATTTTTTTAAATTTATGCATCTGAATATTCTCCTTTGCTATTTGATCTGTATCTTTCATTTCATTCCTTCAGGTTCTCCGGATAGTTTTTACCGCCATTTGTTTGGTTTTATCAGTTCGCTTATCAAGCGTCCGGTTAATCTGCACGTCAGGCGAAATGTCAATTTTACAATGGCTGGCTTATCTTGGCTATCTCGACAAAAGTTTGATTAAGCTCATTTCAAAATATTGTCGGTGCAAATTGACTATTAATTCAAATTCAAATATAGTTAACTCATTTGAATATAATCTCTTGTTCATTGAAATGACCAGACCCCCAGATCCAACTGTGGCGGGACTTTGCCTCCGGCCGAAACCTGAGTTTGAAAAGATGGGATGAGACTCGCACACAAAAAAAAGGTCAGGGGCAGAAACAATTTAGTCTCCCTAAAAAAAAGTAAAATGATTTTTATGGGAGGAGGAAAAAAAATTTTCGGCAAGGCGGAAAAAATTTCAAAAAAAGAAAAAAAAGGTAAAATGATATGGATTTTGTATAGGAAATACAAGTTTCGGTTTCGGTTACGGTTTCTGCCGAAACTAAGATTGAGACCGAATATTCGGTTTCGGTTGAAAATCTTGTTTCCGTCGGACCCTAGTATTTATACAATTCTGGAGCTCTAGTGAGTCAAGTGAGTTGCCTACCTTTCAGGAAGAAAATGCATTTAAAAGAAAACAAAAATAAAAATTTCCAATGGAATTAATTATATGTTTTTATGGATCCAAAAATCCTAGTTGTTTAATTGGATCATTTGAATTATTTTTTTCCTTTTTTTTATTAAATTTCATTAAGATTGGATTTAAAAAAAAA
>JAKCPI010027265.1:0-11335 GCA_023213315.1 Euborellia annulipes
AAAAAAAAAAATAGCCGTATATCTTGCACACACATTTGCCTTTCTGACATTTTAATATTAAATACAAAATATACCTTCCATTTGTTGATTGTAAAATGTAAATATTATTATTAAAATTTACTTTTCTTTTTCATTTATATCACCGAGGGGATTCTGGTTTTAATCTTGAGTGGAATGTTTTTTTTTTCACCTCTCTCCTCCCTTTTTCGAATTGAAATTGCGGCCCTGCTCCTACAAATGAGAGAGGGAGTTGACCGTCAATTAAAGGGTCTTCGCCTAACCAAAACTAAAAAAGGAGGGAATTAAACTTGCTACTTATTTGAAAAAGTTGGCACCCCTTTTTTTTTAGAAAAAAAAAAACTCGTCAATTCTCTTTTTAGGGACTTTTTTAGAAATTGTCTTACAACTTTTTTGTGTGTTGTTATAATAAAATAAGAAAAGTTTTTCAATTAATTATTTATTTATTGTAAATGAGTTGAAAAGATACAAGTATCAAAAAGAGTTCCCAGGTACACCCCCACCATGTGAACTAACATTTTAGAGGTTTGGTGATATTTTAGGAATTGACCAAGGAGACAAATAAAAAAAACAAAAAACTTTTTGAAGTTATTAATTCCTAAAGTTACGGTTTATCCCTTAGGAAATGTATGATATGAAATTCTTTGCATTTATGTATTCTGTATGAAAGTAAACAAATCTGACGAGCAGACACTGGGCTAGGATAATCTATGATCATATGGACGATGTTATGCACGAAGGAACCAAGCGCCATTAATCTAAATCTGAGATAGGGGGCATTTCATTTTCACAATCGTAAATAAAACCAATAGCAATGACTTATTTTGTTGTTTTAAACAAAAAAAAAAAACGTGCACCGAGTAATAATGTTTTGATTTAAAAAAAGAAAAAGAGGTAGAACTTCTTTATCCTTACAAGATGGCGGTCTTATCTCAATAATAATAATGTCGATTGGTTCATTTATGCATAACATCGTCCATATATAATATCGGAGTGCCCGTCTGTCTGTCTGTCTGTCTGTCCGTCCGTCTATCATTCTCTGTTTGACCAATTTTCAGAAATTTTGGCTTTAAAAATCTTATACAGGAGGGAAAATCTTACTTATGGAGAGTCCTGGAAAAATAGTCGGGTCTCGAAATTCTCAGAAGAGGAGGCACAAAATATTCCAGAAAATGAAAATTTGCCCATTGGAAAGCATTGAGTTTTCAAAAATTAAAACCATATGAAAAATTAAAGGCAATTAAAATTAATTAAAATAATTAAACTCTCTCAAATGAAAAATAATAAAAATTTTTATTTTCTTTTCCTTAGAGAGATCGGAGAAGGGACTCGGATTGGATAAAGACAGACAGACGGACACTCCGCCAATGTATGTATATATATAGATCTTCTTTAAGATAGAGAGAGGTATTTCTTAATTTGTAGACTGAAAAATTGCGGCAATTGATTAAGAAAATGCGAGGGTCCACCGCTGGCGGGCCCGAGCTAGTTCGGTGTGTTCAGAGAGGCTTAGTATATAAAATTCTTTTGAAGACTTTTATCCATTTTCTTTCTAATATTATCAAAAGAGAAGTTTGTTTGTAATGGGCAATCTTAAGGGAAACAACCCCCCTCCCCCCCCCCACTACCCAATCGATTTGTGGAAAATTATATCACCATTAGAAAAAGGTTATTTTCTTCTTTTGAACATAGGCTTTCTATTATTAACGATAATATTTCAAAGGGGGGACAAAAAAAAAAAAAACGTTTTATTTAAGAATGATAGCATGAGATTCAAGTCATATGAACCAACACAAACACTCTTTTTATTTTTATTAATCTTTAGGGAGGAAAGTTTTCAAATAAAAAGAGAAATTATTCAAATACTTTTATTCTAGTCAACTATCAAACTTGTCCGATCGAAAACAAATTATCGATATAGTAAACAAGAACAAGGACTTTTGAGATTGTAAAGAGAAAAAAATTTGTAAAAACGTTGCTACACTACCATGTCAACTAACCTGACAAATCATTTTTGTCCTGATGAAGAGTGCAATTGGCATTCGAAACGTCGACAAAAAATCGATTTTATTTTTGCCCATATACCTACCTCATCCTCATATCATATCACATCAAGAAACAACTAGTTAAAAAAGTTTTTTCACATATAATTAGCTATCTGATGAAAGTTTTGTTAAGTTGAAACTTAATAAAGGCATCATTAATAAAAATTATTTAAAATGAAAATAATTAATTTTTTACCAAAAATAAATAAATCAGGATTGTGTTTCCATTTTCACAATTCAGTTAAGCCTGCAACGATTTTGAAGAGCACAAAACGGATGGGGACTCAATCAGGGAGAAAAATCAATTATTTTTTTGATGCTCTTTAAAATGTATATTCTCATTTTGCTATTGAAATCTTCTGAAGACCACTTTACTCTTGTACTCCATAGGAAAGATAGCAGAAATGATTGCCATGGTAACAAAATATAAATATTTTCCCATGCTTATAAATTTTACATCTTGAATTCTAATATATTGGCGGAAACTAAATATATCGACACAAAAAATCTGGTGTGACTGGTCGCACAGAACACAACTTTCTATTACCTTTGGCACCATTTATTTTAAACACAAATCATATTGAGTTTAAATTAATTAATTAGTCTTAAGGGTCCCCCACTCAAAGAATACAAATCCATCTTCATTCATTATGTTAATTCACTAATTAAATTTCTTTCTTTTTTTTTTTGAAGAAAGAGAAAAAAGACAAAAATGAATTCATAATTAGGTGACAAATGAGAGA
Organism: Euborellia annulipes; assembly: GCA_023213315.1. Lineage (NCBI taxonomy): Eukaryota > Metazoa > Arthropoda > Insecta > Dermaptera > Anisolabididae > Euborellia > Euborellia annulipes. The sequence goes on from JAKCPI010027265.1 coordinate 2,807, forward strand.
AAGACTTTTATATCTTCTCATTATTTTTAGATTATCACAACCAAGAGCTGATTAAAAGAAACGTTTAGTGGGTTAGAGGAGGAAAAAAAAGGAGAGACATTTCTTGTTGCTTTCTTTTATTCATTCAAAAGCAAGAAATTGACGTCAGTACTTGCAACTTCACTTGTAATTAACTAGCTATCTCTCGGATAAGCTTTCGAGTATTTTCACATATAGTTAAACCAATCATATGATTAAATGAGAGATCGTAATTAACTACACTGTTAAAAATTTTCAGATCTGACGCAGGGTTATCGTGTAAGTAATTATTTAAAAAATTGAAATTTAACATGTAATCTATGGGGAATGTCGACGAAACGCACACATATCGTATTATATAGCCACTCCTGCAATAGATACAAAAACAAAAAAACTTACATTTTATCAATTCACTTCCGAGGAATACGTTAAACATAAAATCAAAAGTTTCTGCTGAGGGCTTTTAAAGATATATTAACAAGAAAGTCAAAAAATTCTCCAAAATGACAGTCACCAATATTTAAAAATGAGACTCAGACCAGTCTGGCAACGTCGCATAAAATAATACCCTTTTCTCGCTGTCAGTTACATTTTTTTTCCCATTTTATGATATTTTTTCTCGCAAATCGTCCATTGTGTTTAAACTGATTTGCATTAATCATTGTAATATATTAAATAAAATAAAATTGAAGGCTTTTAAGATTTAAAATAAACAGCTGATGAATGCAATGTTGCCAGATCTACATTACGTGAAAAACTGCTCAAGTCAAAAGTCATTCATTTATTATTTTTGGTAATTAAATTATTAACTTAATACAATTATAAACTCTGATAGGTCACGACTAAATTAAAATAAGGAATTTTGGCATTCAAATTTTTAATTTTATTTAAAAAAAAAAAAAAAAAACTAAATACCAGTATATCTCTAGACAAAAAAATCTGGTGAATAGAGAGAGAAAGGACTTAATTTAAAAGTTGAAACTTTATTTGAAATTATACAATATATTTCAAGGTAAATATTTGTTGAATTCGCGTAACTTTGATCTTTCTTAAGAAGAAGACGAAGAACAATAGAGCATCAACTTCTTGTGCCCCTCTCTTTCAGAGGATTTTAATGGAGGTACGAGTTGAATGCAAGTCAGTCTCCTGTTGTTGACTCTCTCTCTCTCTCTCCCTGACTTTGGATTTGCTGCTTCACTATAATGAGTGGGATTTTGTTCTCTCGGCTGCTGGCTGCTGGGGAGAGAGTGAAACGTTGCTGACGGTGCATACACCCCCTACACACACACACACACATACCGACCCTAACGTGGATAAATAAAAACCTTCCCCTCCCCCTCCCCTCTCTCTCTCGGGCTGTATCTTTGACGGGATTTCCAAAAAAACATTTTAAACATGAAAAAAAAGGATTAAATGATGATTTTTTTTTTTAATAGACCTACAAAGCTAATATTCTTTTATATTAGTTATTTATTTATTTAACTTGTGCACTGTAAAAAAAATTTTTGGTGATTTTACAATTTTTTTGTTGTAAGAAATACATACTAAATTTACTATACAGTTTAACTATGTTTTTACAAAACTCTTCGTAAAAACCGTTTACAAATGTGTGGTAATTTTACTATTATTTAGAAAAAAAAATCTGTACGACTGGAGCCATAGGTTATTGAAATTTAGGGTGGTGACGGGGGTAGCGACCATGTTGAGGGGGTTCGCACACTGGAACTTGAGTAGAGTGAAGTAATCATCTACTCTCTGCTATTTTGTATATAAGTATGTCCTGATTGTAAACAATATTTACTATTTGAATGATACTTTATTCTTTCCCAGCAATTTATTTCTAAATAAACTTAATAAAACTAATTCATTAGAATGTGCGGAAGCTTATTCTGTTGTATTCAGGTGGCGATGAACAAAGAATAAAAACAATGTGTTTTTTTATGTAGGATTTATTTATTGAATACAACAGAATAAGCTCCCCATTCAATTAATATTAATTATTTGTTCAACTCCATTTGTTAAAAAAAAACTAATTCAATTCAATTAAAGCTTTTGTGGTTTGAAATATTATTATTAGGAGAATTTTTAATTATAGACCACATTTTTGTATGCCCCTGGCCCTGGATTTTTGTTTCCCAAGACTGGGTACATTGTTATCATCAAATGCTTAAACCAAGCCTAGCCTAAGTTTTGCTCAATACTGTTAACGCTTGGCCCAATCTTGGTCCAAGCCGTACCCAATTGCGTATTCCTACCTGGGATGGAGCAAATTTCATGACAACCCGTTCAGTAGTTCAGAAGTTATTTGTAAAAAACGAAAAAAAAAAATTATGTTTCGAGATTCGAACTTAATTATTTCATAGAATATATCAAGATAAAATTAATAATTTAATTTAATTATATTTAAATTTGTAAATTTTAATTGCATAATAGATTAATTGTTTTGATTTTGTGGGATTTAGGAAGAATTTGATGTAAAAGCAAGGGTCAATTAATTTAAAATAGGCAACGATATTGCAAAACTTTCCCGCTCAATCAAGAGCGTTTGTATTTAATGAAGAACTAGAAAAAATATTAAAAAGAAGCCATTCGAATTAAAGTCAATCAATTAAATTATTCTCTCTCTCTCTTTGGTGTCACTCTTAAAAAAAAGAGAGGGGAGGGGCGAACTTAGTTTTCTCAAGTAATTTAACTCAAAGATTCTTTTTTTTTTTTGTGGATGTAATTCTAACCTCTTCTCTCTCTTTCTGTCTGGCTTCTTGTCATTACGCGAACTCTCTCCCCCTTTTTCAATATGTTAGCTCAACTCTATTGCCTACTGCTGCTCATTCTCTAACGTTTCACGTTTAATCCTCTGGGGTTGGTACTCTTGGAAATATACAATCCCCTCCTCTACTTTGCTTGAATCCCACCAAGTGGTAGAGGACATTATTAATTGGAAATGTCTCCTAAACGTTGAATAAATTTTAAAGTATCAAAAATTTGATATCGAGATTTTGATGGAAATACACGTTTTGAGACCACTATATTCAAAATAAAATAAAAAGGAATTAAACTATAAATTTGAAATTTTATATTTAAGCTAGGCACCTCCCTGGAACGTGATATAAATCTTTTGAACAAAATCAGACAAAGAGTACTAGTACATTACTGATGTACTTTTTCAGTTTTTTTCGATTTTCTCAAAATTCGTTCCAAATATTTTGATTAAAATTCAAAAATCAATTATTTTTTAGATGCTCTTTAAAATGTATATTCTCATTTTGCCATTGAATATTTTTGAAGACCACTTTACTCTTGTACTTCTGGAAAGATAGTAACAAAATATAAATATTCTCCCATGTTTATAAATTTTACATCTTGAATTCAATTGTACCATACTGTAGGAAATTAAATATCTCAACACAAAAAATCTGGTGTGACACGCGAGATCCGGCCAAGTACTATTGAAAACTCCCAAAAGTTTGATAAAGAAAAAAAAAAAAACGTTAATCTCAATACTTATTTAATTAAGACAATGTGTGTCTCTTCTTTTCTCTCATCAGGTCTTTTTTTTTTGTTTAATTAACTTTAATGAACTGGGAACCAAAAATTATTTCAATTTACTGATTAAATATCTTCCATTTTTTTTGTTATTGTTTTAATTAAAAAAAAAAAAATTTTTAGTTATAAGCTGTCTCTCTCCCTCCCTCCCTCCCTTCACAACTTGGAGTCTCATATGAGTTTTCCCAAAGTTAAAATTAAATAAATTTTAATTCGGTAAGAGAAAGTTGTGTACTGTCACACCATATTTTTAGAAAATTTCTCTTTTTTTTTGTTATTTAATAAAAAAAGAAAGTTTTTCAATTAATTAAGCTTATTTATCTATTACAAATGAGATGAAAGAAGAAGTATCCCAGCGCACTGCCACCATGTGAAAGATGTTGATATTTTAAGGATTGACCAAAGGGGCAAATAAAAAAATCTGATAAGACAGCACACAACTTTCTCTTACCCTTCGGTAAACTGTTGTGCACCGTACTTGTCACACCAGATTTTTTTGTGATCGAGATATATTTGAATCGGTCATTTCAAAAACATCTTAAGTCAACAAATTAAAATTTTTCAGAAATCAATGAAAACTGTTTCATATTATTAGCTACCATTTTGACATCTCTTGGCAAATTTTTGAATTACTTGATATTTGGTCATACTTTTAATGACACACACGGGAAAAACATGCGTAAACACTTCGCTTCCGTAGCCCCTTAAGTGAAGCAGTATCTGAGGCCATTTAGACCCCCATCAAATGATTGTTATTTGAGATTCTCCCCACAAAGAAGAATGTATTCTTAAATAAAATTTATTCACCTGTGAATTTTCTTCCTTTAAACACCCCCTCCCCCCTCTTCCGGTTATGATTTATTTGACTGCAAAACAAAAAAAAAACAAAAATTGTTGTTGATCTTTGAGATGCAGACACAAAAATTAACTCCTTTGAAAAGACGAACGACCGAGAGAAGGGTTAGTTAGAATTAGAGAGAGCCTTTTGAAGTTAATGGAGAGGAATCAGGAATCTAATTATAATACGGCAATTAAATCTCAATGAACAAAAAAAAAAAAAAAAAAAAAAAGAAGGTGAATGAATGAATGAATGATTATTCCTTATTTTATAATGAATGATCTATTGAATTTAAAAATAAAAACTAAACGAAGAAGCATGTTGAAGAAATTAAGACAAAGTGTGTTCTATGATATTCAAAGACTAAATGAACCCTTCTATGCAATGGTGTGTCAAAGACCAAAAAATTCAAAATTGAGTTAAGCACGGATTATTGTTTCAAATGCTTTAATTAATAGTATTTTTTATGAAATATGTCCTAAAAAAATTTATATTTAATGTAAAAGCATAAAATTATTTTTACAATATTTCAATGCATGGGTTTTACATTTTGCAATAATGATTTATGTCCATAATACGTTGTTTTTTATGGTGTTAACAACCAATAAAAACTTATTTAAACTTAAATAAACCAAAATCCTTTTTTTTATTGAGAAATGAATCGTAGATGTCAAAATTTAATTTTTTGCTATTATTCCTGATAATGATAATGAGGATCAGTGCGATTTCGATATTAAGTCAATTTCATTATAACTTTGATTTACTGTTGCCATGTTCACTTCCATTCAGGAATTAATTAATGAGAAAATTTTGTTATCACTTTTGAGTGAATTAATGTATTAAATATAACCATAAAAGAACTTTAATAATATCTTCGTTTTAATTTTTGAATTATAACCTAAAACTATTTTATTTATTATCAAGAGACTGAAGCATTTTTGCAAATTGCAAATTGGACTTAGAGAATTTTGCAAAAATAATTTTTTATATTTTATTGTTTTTCTCTAAATTAGTCGTATTTTTAGAGATAATTTATGAATATCTGCCAGAATTACAGTATTTCCTTGCACAATGGACAAAAAAAATGATATATAATCTAATCAAAACAATTTAAATGAGAAAAACTTTAATGTTGATTTTCTCAAAACTCGAGGTTTGGTCTTTGACACACCATTGCATAACAGGATCCAAATAATCATTACCTTTTCAGGCTCTTTCTTTCGTAGAGTCAATGTTAAATCCCCATTCAGAGGCTAAATAATCATTACACTTTCTTAGACGTAATGTTAAATCTCCATATGGGGATTTCCTTGTTAATTTCGAATGAAACCCCCTTTTCAAGGGAAGCCCCTTCCCCTTAACTTTTCCAAGCCTTACCCAATTGTGTATTCCTACCTGGGTAGTAGTAGCTACGATTAGCCTGTCACACGAAGCTATTGTAAGTGGCGAGTAAATAATACTATTTACTTCGTTACTTTTTGGCATTTCTTATCTATTTTAACCGTTTATTATTTCATTTTCTTACCACATGAGCAATGGATGGAGCTTGGATATGTCATATTTTTAATAAATCTATATTTAATTCAAGATGGCGATTATTCCAGAGGCTAGCAGTTTTTTTTACTCGTCGAACCGTTGTTGTAGGTGGGTTATATAACTGTCTCGTCTACAAAATATTAATATCAAGATGGCGATATTACAATGACACCAACCAATTATATGACAAAAGTTTTTAAAGATATTTTAACAAGAAAAGCAAAAAATTCACGAAAATGTCAGTCCATCATATTTTAAAACAAATAAGTCACGTGACTCAGACCAGTGTGGCAACTTCGCATAAAATAAAACGCGTTTCACGCTTTCACATACATTTTTTTTATTGATGATATTTTTTCTCCATTTTTTCTCCAAATCCTCCATTGTGTCTAAACTGATTTGCATTACTCAATGAAATATTATAAAAATAAAATAAACTGATCAGTAAACAAGATCAACATAATCAGCTGTTAAATTTCAAATGTTGCCAGATCTATATTTTGTGAAAAAATACACTTGTATTGAATCAAAAGTCATTCATTTATTATTTTTGGTAATTAAATTATTAACTTAATCCAATGATAGGTCACAACTAAATTATGAAAATGAATTTATTCATTCAAATTTTGAATAAAAAAAAAAAATTTAGATTCGTTTATGACTTACGGGGTACTGTCTGAACAGCCTTAATGGAGAAATAAACCCCAATATCATAAGTGATTTGTATTACGAGGGCAGGTCAATACTTTTTGAATTTCCCGCCTCTTAACTGAAATGGCAACACTGCTCCTGTCAGCAGGCAACTATCAGCTGACTCCTTTGAACCTGCTGGGATCTTTTAGTTTTTGTTTGACATACATTAATAGCAGACTACCTCGTGATGTGAGAAGAAAATGGAAAAAAGTGTTCCATGGCAAAAATCCATGAATTGGGACACGAATCGCTCCTTCATCCGCCCTATTCTCCGGATTTAGCCCCTAGTGGCTATTTCACGTTTCCAAGCCTGAAAAAATGGCTCGGCGGAAAGAGATTTGGATGTTTGATGTCCTCGACAAATCTTATTTTTTGGAAGGGATAAAAAAATTGGAGAAACGTTGGACAAAGTGTACAATAGAGCTCAAAAAAGACTACGTTGAAAAATAAAATAATTTTTTAACTAAAAACATGTGTTTCGTTCAAAAAGTCACGAACTTATTGACCTACCCTCAAACCAATATCTATATTTAATAATTCATTAATAACTGAATTCACTTACAGAAAAAAAAATATCTTCTTTTCTAATCTTAAAGTTTTTTTTATTTTTTTGGAAAGATTATTTCTTGGTCAAATCCTATTGTCTGTCCAGTAAAAGAGAGAGGGACTGACCAAAAAAAAAAAAGAAGAAGAAGAAGTAGGGAGGAAGGATAAAATAAAAGTTTAAATGGCTATAAATTGGATGGGATAAAATAAAAGAAGACGTTTGCAATTGTTATCTGTTCTGATTGGTTCCCTTGCTCTTGGAACTGAGAGAGAGAGAGAAGGTAAGATTACTTCAATTCAATCAATTCTTAGCAACTCTTGAGTTCTCTCTCTCTCTCTGTCTACTCTATTTGCAACAAGCGCAATTATAACAAGGAAAAAAAAATTCCGTTACATATTATGATCATGAAAATTTAAGGGGGCTCGGGAGCGAAGTAGTTACGCATTTTTTCCCCCAAAAGATGGCGTAGTGTGTCATAAAAGTATGCCCAAAAATTAAGTAATTCAAAAATTTGCCAAGAGATGTCAGAATGGTAGCTAATAATATTTAATGCATTTGGTTGATTTTCATTGATCTTTTAACAATAAATACTTTATATATTATGTCTCTTTTATAAAAGCATAAAAATATATAAATATCGGCCAGATATAGGCTAATAATATATCGGCTGTTAGACTAGCCTGCCATCTATTGCAAGAATGCTGAACTAATTTGAAATTTGACTTTTAAATAAATCATCTAAGCTTATTTTAAAAATTTCTTAATTAATAATAACAATAAATTCATTTTTAAATTTAAAAAAAATTAAAGATTATTGGGACAGATTGTTTTTTTGTATTCGCTTGATAACAAAACAATTATAGCTCGATGTCCCAATAATCTCTTAAGAATTTAATTCATTTAAAAAAAAACCGCGATGAAAAATTTCTTATAATAGTCTACTGAATAATACGTATTAATAAAGACACGTTAAATTGACAGGGGACTGTTTTTTTTACATATATAGTTATATAGCATAAAATCTTTTTAAATCGATTTAAATTAAAAAGGCAGACATGATAACATACTCGATAAGTAATTGTTTAAAAAAATCATTACAATTTTAACTCTTTAAGCAATTAAGATTATTCCTAACAGGGGACTGTTAACACTAGCGGCCGAGACACAAGTTCACTAACAAACGCAGTGGTAACAGTGACTAAATGACGTCAGCTCGCATAACTCTGCATAGGGAACGAACTTCAAAAATCTTTCATTGGTGAAAATCTGTTAATAATTAACGAAATTATTAACAAAACAGTTAACTTTGGCTGCCTATCTTTTAGGCGCATTGCTTATAGGAATAAACATAACT
>JAKCPI010027266.1:0-11332 GCA_023213315.1 Euborellia annulipes
TTCACTTTAAAAAGGTAAAATGATTTTCACGGGAGGGGGGAAAAAATTTTCACAGGGCGGAAAAAAATTTCAAAAAAAAAAAAAAAAATGGTAAAATGATATGAATTTTTAATAGGAAATACAAGTTTCGGTTTCGGCCAAAACTAAGATTGAGGCCGAATATTCGGTTTCGGTTTCGGTTTCGACTGAAAATCTTGTTTCGGTCGGACCCTATTAAAAATATTCAAACATCTCTTGTCTAGGGGCATAACACAGGCGTAGTTAATAAATGGCAAATTGATATCTTCTCGCATCTGATTTAGTAGAGATTTCGAATATGTGGCTTGAGACAGTATTAGATTCTTGTAAAAAACTCAATGTCGAGATTTTGAGGTCCCATGATTCCAAAAACGTGGGTCCTGCAACATGGTCTGTCTGTCTGTGTGTGTGTCTCTGAACAAAATATTTCGAGAATGAAAAAAGCAATGAGATTGAAATTCTATATTTAAGTTATGCACCCCTCTGGCACGTGACACGAAGCTTTTGAACAAAATCGGCCAAAAAATACTAGTACTTTACTGATGTACTTTTTCAGTTTTTTTACGAATTTCTCGAAATTCGCTCGAACTCTATTATTACGTACGTAATTTCCGGTTTTTGGATTTTCAAGATTATAAATAAAAAAAAGACAGAGAAGGAAATAAAAAGCATTTATTTGACTTGGTGAGAGATAAACAAAAAGTCTTTCTAGACACCCTCGGAATGCGTTACGTTAAAAAGAACAAACATCTCTTTCTCCAAAGGGATTATCCATTTCTTTCTTTCCCGCCCGCATGCTTAAACCCCTATATGTGATTCAAAAAATATTTAAAACATTTTTATTTAGTGAAGATTTGGACCATGTTATGCATAAATGAACCAAGCGCCATTATAATCGAAAATGAGATAAGGCCGCCATCTTGTAGGGAAAAAGATCTACCTCTTTATTTAAATCACTCTGTACATTTTTTTTGTATAAAACAAGCTCGGGCTTAGTGTAGCTGGTAGCGCGCCTGCCTTGCATACCAAGGGTCGAGGGTTCGGATTCCAGGCAGTCAGATGATTTTATTTAAGCCATTTGGATGCCAAATGGCTTAAATAAGAATGCCTGGACCCCCAATTGATATTTTTACAAATAACGGTTATCGTTTAAAGTCTTAAATGGCCTAAGTTGCCGAAAAGACTGTGTGTATGTGAAAAAAAGTGTGAGTGTTTAAAAAAAAACAACATTGTGTGGTTTTATGAAACCATGATGCAAGTGAAACTTTTTTCGGATCGTAGGCGTTTAACTGAAAATTTCCAGAAAATTATTCAATTGAGGGTATTAAAATCGCGTTTTTAATCTCAACGTAATAATTGAAAAATGGGAATGATAATGGGAAATCAAATCAATGGACGCATGTTAAAAACTGAGAACAATATTTATTTAGCAATTGAAGATTTGAATCATTTTAAAAAAAATTATATTTTATCAATTTAAAAATTGAATAATTAAATCTCACTATTAATAATTCGTCGTATATATTAAATTTCAACTTTCCTATTTTTGTCGTCATGGCTTGTAGCGCCACTTCCTTTGTCGTCACGTCTTGTAACGCGACATGCTGATACAAGAGGAAAAAAGATTTGAGACCATCAAATAAAAGTTCCACTTAAAAAAAAGAAATTGGTTTTGTTTACACTTGTGTAAATGAAATGCCCCCTATCGCAGATTTATGTTAATGGCGCTTGGCTCCTTTATGCATAACATTGTCCATTTATTGTTTATGAGAAATCCAAATAATTAACATCACATACATATATATTTTCAGCTAAATATTTCATTTATTTATTAAAAGATAATTTAGTTTAGTTCACATAAATAGGTTTCATATTTGCATAAATTATAATTCTTGATTAGATGACAACCAGAGAGAGAGAGAGAGAGGGCAAAACATCCAATTTATCAACATCATCTGATTAATTAGCAAAACGTAAACATTAGTAAAAAAAAAATCCTGCGGCTTAATAATTAAATGATGAACAAAAAAAAAAACAAAAACATTTAATCAACATTCTTCAATCATTAATCGTTTTTAACATTTGGACATAAATAAATTATTATTAGAGTTAAATACAAACATGACAAATGGAATTCGCTCCCTTCCTCGTTTTATTCAATTTTTGGCACTACTCTTTGCTCATTACTTTCTGGTATAGGAAGTAGAGAACGTATTAAAATCGCTAAAAAATTTTGGTGATGTTTTACAGAGGCGTAGTCAGAAATTTTTGATGAGGAGGGGGAGTTCAAGACAAAATTTGCTCCCTCCCCCCTCCCCCTCCAGTAATGAGGCAGTATAAAGGCCGGTTCACACGTAGGGTTTTCAGGTTACATTGCATGCGATATGACGTCACTGCAAGCAGAGCCAGCAGTGTGATGCATTCCCACGAGACATGCAGCCAGGGAATAAAACTTGAGCTGTCAAAAATTATAATAATACGTAGAGGAAAGTACCCAAATACGGACCCCTGCCCTAATGTGGACCCCCATGGTTATTGTCTCTGTTTAGTGCTGAAACTTAGCGAAAGACAGTGTAAATACTAGTGCAAGATTCCACCACAAAGTAGAAGTGCCCTAACGTCACCTGCTCTAGTTGTTTACTTGACATTTAGTCATTACGTGTTTTGGCAAAATTAAAAGTTTTTGTGAGTGCTCAGTTTTTTTTTAATTGGACGCGATAAGTGACAGGTAACCCTTTCAACCCTTATATATTCTTAAATGGTAATGTTGAAGGAATCATTTGACCATGTAATTATTTCCAATGTGATGTTTTTTTTATCAAATATGGCGTTTTGAAAATGCAGAAGTGAGGTGCCTAAAACGGACCCCCAACAGTTGCCTAAACTGGACCCCCTACATAATGTGTGATGTTTTATGTAAAACTTTTATGTAAACTTCTACCCCTTATAAAACCCAATGTTGAAGTATTTACCTTGGCTTTTCACATTTTCAACATTCCTTTTTTTCAATTTTCACATTTATTTTTATTTTTTTTTTCAATCACATTTTCAATTTTTACATTAAAAAATGTTAAAATAAAAAAATATATTTTTTGTCAAACCGTTCTTTAATTGTTTTTCAGATTTATTCCCTTTCCTAGTTCAGTAAATTAAGTTTTTGGTCATTTTACCCAGGGGTCCAGTTTAGGCAACCTTTTTGAAAATCACCAAAGTGTAAGTTTTAAAAAAATTGTTACCCCTGTAATTTATACATATATATTTGCCATAAATAAATTACCAATAGTACATCACATAGTAAAGTAAATATTACATATCTTTAAAACAGGTTTTTTCAATAATTTATATACTTTATACTATAAAAACAAAATGGGGGTCCGAATTTGGGTACTTTCCTCTATTAATATATTCACACGTCTCAGAGGGAGGGGCTTATTCAAACATGATGAGTTTGGAAGTCTAAGGGTGGCGGAAATGGCCGAATGTTGCCCTCTGATGGTCGCCTTTTTTTTTTATAAAATATTTCAATAAAACGTAAGCTGTCAAATAACCTCACTTTTTGGTTAAAGTCAGCCATGTTGGATGACGTGAAAAATCCGACTCTGTGATTGGTCGATACCTCGGTTTGGAAAAAAGGCATGCAAAAAATAGAACATGCGGAATCAGCTAAAAACCCATGCAATCAGACGCTAGAGTCATCAATGACGTCATATCGCATGCGTTATAACAAGAAAACTCTCCATGTGAAGCGGCCTTAAGAAGTTTAATGAAATAAATACATTTTCAAAATGCGGTATATATCTATACACTTAAAAATTCTAAAGGGGTATTCATAAATTAGTATAGGAAGTCTGTTACACAAACTGTCGTCGTCAGCGTTTAAGATAACTTTTCAACAAGATAACGCTACTGTGCATACCAGCTGTAGCACTATTGACTGGTTAAAACAAGAGCACATGCAAGTTTTACAGTATCCCGATCTAATAACAATAACATTTTCATAGCAACAATATAGAACAGGTGTGGCCAAACTTTTATCCATTAAGGGCGAATTATTCTGTAAAATATAGTCTGTTGGCAACTAATTTTAGGATTTTTCAGAATTTAGAATAAATTATCTCATTAAGATTTTCAAACAGTAATTTAAGTAAAACACAAATTGAAATTTCGTCTGATCCGATTAGTCGTTCGGAATCTACAATGGTTTGACTCTTCAAATAAGAATTTCCCGCCGAGCGTTCTCACGCGGTAAAATTAATTAATAGAAAAAAAAGTAAAAATACATGGTGAAATCTTTAGGTGAATAATCATTCTTTCTAATCATATATTCAAAATAATTAAGGGCTATAATTAGCTCTTAAGGGTGCGATTATGTTGGAGCTGCGATAAACGATAAGAGCAGAGTTTCAATCAAAGCGAGGTCAGATCGCTAGTAGCGTTTACGTTGGAGCTGAGATAATAGCAAATATTTTTTTTTTTTTTTTTTTTTGGAATGGGTGCATAAGACCTATAATGACCAATAGTCACATGCAGCCTGGAAGAAAATAAAAACAAAAGGAGAAGCATAAAAGGGAAACTCAACTGCGGGAACTGAGAAGATGCCTGTTGAGGTTAGACTTGAAAGTCTGAAGATTGTAGGTTTTGGGGAAGATAGACGCAGGGAGCTTGTTCCAATCACGGGAGGTCATGGGGACAAAGGAAGAATGAAATTGATTAGTTCTGTTAGTCGTGATCTGAACAGCAAAGGGATGATAAAGATAAAGGCGGTGTCTAAAAGTTTAAACTGTTGCAAATTGGTATTTGAATCAAGGTATTAGTAGAAAACTATAGAGTCACATACCTGGAGGGAAATCCGGACTAGTTGCGACGTTCTTCCTTTTTGGAAGTGAATCCTCAAATTGTTCTTTGGTCATATCAACATCAGGGATCCACGAACATTCCTGCTCTTCCTTTTCCATGTACATAACCTTCTGTGCGCCTAAAATTGTTGTAATCAATTAAAAACAGTTAAAAAAATATGGTGTAACTGGTCGCACAGCACACAACTTTCTCTCATTTTCGGTAATTGGAAGTTGTGTTCTGTGCTGGACTAATGTGGTTTTAGAAATTTTCTAAAACCAGACCTGAAGAAGAAGGGCGTCCAGACTCCCTAAACGTCGACTGTATAGTGGAATTAATTTTTTTTTTGTTTTGCCTGAATATATCTCCAGAACAAGTGTTATTATTTCAACCCTATCAAGCCTACATGCTGTATCAATGAAGTCAATGGCTGTTTTTCTATAGACATGAGAAGGACCAGGTGCAGCCAAAAATAAAAGCCTCCGATTTAATACAATTCAATGAGACGTTTCGGGAAAATTTTATTTATCCATCTACAGTTCTTCAAAATTGTTATTTAAAAGTCCCGGAGTTGGTCAACAGGGCAATACTTGTGAATTTATTTATCATATGTCCTGGCGATGTGGGCCATCGTATTTTTTTTTTTTTTAACATTTACACTTTTTTCACATTCACACTCACATACACATTCACACAGTCTTTTCGGCAACTTATGCCATATAAGACTTTAAGCGATACTCGTATGTTTAATATATCTAAAATAAAATTCACTCGAAACGTTTCATTGTATTGAATTAAATCGGAGGCTTTTATTTTTGGCTGCACCTGATCCTTCTCCTGTCTAGCCTACAAGTCTTTTTAATTAGAGAGAGTAAGGAAAGTACCCCATTAGTTTGATCTATTTTGGTATAGTTTTAACATGTGTTTTAAGGGGCTACGGGAGCGAAGTGGTTACGCATGTTTTTCCCGCTAAGATGGCGTTGTGTGTCATAAAAAGTATGCCCAAATATCAAGTAATTCAAAAATTTGCCAAGAGATGTCAGAATGGTAGCTAATAATATTTAATGCATTTGGTTGATTTTCATTGATCTTTTAACAATAAATACTTTATAAATGTTATTATATATTATGTATCTTTTATAAAAGCATAAAAATATATAAATATAGGCCAGATATAGGCTATTAGGGAATCGGCTGTTAGACTAGCCTGCCATCTATTGCAAGAATGCTGAACTAATTTGACAGATAGTTTTTAAATAAATCATCTAAGCTTATTTTAAAAATTTCTTAATTAATATGTGATTAATAATAACAAAAAATTCATTTTTAAATTTAAAAAAAAAATTAAAGAATATTGGGACTGATTGTTTTTTTGTATTTGCTTGATAACAAAAAAATTAATTACGATAATTTTTTAATAAGTCATTAAAAAAATTATAGCTCGATGTCTCAATAATCTCTTATGAATTTAATTCATTTAAAAAAAAACCGCATTGAAAAATTCCTTATAATAGCCTAGATTTTTTTTTTAAAGTACGTTTAGACCTCACTCCTGAACCCCCTTAATAACCCAAAATAACAAGTTTAAGCTCTCTAGCTGATTTAAAAAATATCAAATTAAATAAAAGCGTTTAATAATAAATAACCCACCACAGAAAAAATATTTTGGTATGGGAAAGAGCACCTGTAGCATTGTATGGACAGATTCACTCCAAATTTTCTAATTTCCTTAGAAATGACTATCCAAGATGATAAATGGGGTTCCCTCTCACTT
Organism: Euborellia annulipes; assembly: GCA_023213315.1. NCBI lineage: Eukaryota > Metazoa > Arthropoda > Insecta > Dermaptera > Anisolabididae > Euborellia > Euborellia annulipes. The sequence goes on from JAKCPI010027266.1 coordinate 6,629, forward strand.
TAATAATAAGCTCTTTGCTTTACCTTTATTCTTGACTGCACATGTTGTTGAAGGCTCATCACCAGTTGGGGTGGTGACTTCCGGTGCTGAAGGGGTGAGTGAAGATTCCACATCTCCACAAGCTCCAACGTCCCCTCTGCCCTACAACAACAACAACAACAAAACATGCATATTCATTAGACACCATACACCAATCGATCATATATTATGTAATATAAGGACGATTCTCCTCTCATTTAAATCCTTAAAGATCCTTTCTTCTACTTTTAAATTTAAAAAACAAACCCAAATGCTTTATAATGACTTGAAGTTCTCAACAAAGAAACTAAATAAGTCTGCGTTTATGAAGTTTAATCTAAATCGTTAGAGTGAATTGTGAGAAAATTGCAAAAAAAAAATCTGAAAAAGTATATCAATAGTAGTTTAGTGTCACACTGGGATCGAAATCAGCGGCGTAACTAGCCTTTGAGGGCCGAGGGGGGGGCGAAGCCTAGCTGGGGCGCCATTTTTCGTTGGAGCTTTTGTAATTTTTCTTCGGATTTGTGATATAAAATGAATTTATAATGAAATTTCAAAAAAAAAAGCCTGAGATTTTGGGAAAAAGCTGGAGATCCCGGGAAAAAAAGCTGGATATTTAGGTAAAAAGCCGGAAAGCCGGATGCGCCTAGAGCACTTATGTCTTTAACAAGGGGCGCCGAAGGCTTGATGCGCCTGGGACGACTCATTAAATTGTATTAAATCGGAGGCTTTTGTTTTTTGCCTGCACCCTCTCCTTCTGTCTATAAACTACAAATTACAAAATTAAACAATTAATTAAATTAAATATATTTTGACCAAATTTGAGACCTATTTGTAAGTAAATTTTAAGAAAAAAAAAATGTTTGCCCCCCAAGAAAAAAATTTGCCCCCCCCCCTCTCCCAAGAAAAAGTTGAAATGACGCCACTGTATTTAATTCATTAAATATTAATATTTATTGTGTCTCTGTTTAAAGCAAGTGAGTATTTCTTGTTATCCTCGAATAAATAACCTTCCGAGTTTTACATTTTCGGCATAAGCTGTTTCTTGCACAAGCATGCTTGTGCCAAAGGCAATTTGTGTATGCTGGTACAAAAAGATTGCACACGCATGCTTGTCAAGTTTGCAGTTACTTGTGTAGCCGCCTTTACTTTCTCATATTCGTTGATTGATTGATAGCAACTTTTTACCGTCTATTTAGCTTAAAAAAAATTAGTTCTTTTTTACTTTCTCTTACCCTATAGGTCTATATTAAATATATATAAAGTATTGGATTCATGTCAAAAAATCGATGTTGAGATTTTGATGGATATACACGTTTTGAGGTCCCCTGAATCCACAAAAGTGTTTTTCGCGACATGCTCTGTGTCTATGTGTGAGAACAAAATATCTCTTAGAACTTTTTACATATTTTAAAAAATGTTTTCCAATTCTTATGAAATTTTGTATTTATTTAGGTTGTGTATAAAATATCTAAATATGAGATTAAAATTTTAAAAAATAACCATAGTTTATTTGAAGCACTCGACATTTAAAATGCAAGTTTGAAACTAAGGTGCTATGGGAAACTAAATATATCTCGACACAAAAAATCTGGTGTGACCAGCACGGTAAGATGCCGAAGGGTAAGAGAAGGTTGTGTGCTCTGCGCCAGTCACACCAGATTTTTTTAAATGAGTTCTTTCTCATAATAAGAGTCTTTTTTTGCGCTTTTTACTTATAATAGTGCGGAAAAAGTAAAAAAAAAAAAAAAAAAATAGGTCAGAGCTTTTGTCTTGTATCTTTTTTTTGTGAATGAATGAATCCTTCAATAAAGATAAGTGGATTTCTTTTTTATTTCTCAAATCTCTTAAGTCCTTTGAATCCTGATCTCTTTGACATTCTTCGATATATATATAATTCCCTAACGATATTTATTTTTAAATAAAAAAAAAAAAAAAAATGAAGAAGCAAGTATTTAAACAGAAGCAGATAACAAAAGTGACAAAAAAAAAATATACTCTCTTATTGTAACAAAAGTTTTAATGTGAAAGGGTTAAGATTAGAGAATTTTTTTTATTATAAAGGAAATGAAAATGAAATTTTATGTCTCTTTAATAATAATAAAATGTTGCCAAGGAAATTAAAGTGCCTTAAAATTATTTGACAAATACCCATCCTCTTTCTTCTCTGGATTAAATTAGAAAATTAACCCTGTGCCACTGGTGATTACGAGACAATTTATAGTTTAAAGAGAGAGGAGTGGGGGAAGAAGGAGGCAAAGCAAGTTATAAAGCTTTTCTTTTTTATTTCTTAATGATATTCACTCTGAAAATTGTCCCCCCCCCCTCCTGCCCCTTGATCGTAGCACATTTGTAGAATTCTTGCCTGTTGTGCTCTAGGGGTCCGGGGTTCGTATCCTAGTGCTGCCAACGGAGTGTCCGGCTTACTTACACAAACTTCGGCCTTGTTGTTTTTTTTGAAATTCAAATTTATCTTTCTCTCCCCCCCCCAAAAAAAAAAAAGAAAAGAAAAAAGAACAAATTTAAATCTGAATATGTCTATGTGCGCTTAACTTTAATTCATGGGTAAATATATTGTGAAAGGCCCGGACCACCTAAGAGGAATTTATCCCACCACTGTCAGCGGCTCTAATCGTTATCTTTTATAAAACGCAGGAACACCAAAAAATACTAAAATATATGAGTCTAATAATAATCGAGCAAATATGTTATTTTTGTTTGGTCTCTAAAATAATTTTGTAAATTTTTATTCATATTGTAAATGCTTATTTTTTCTTGTTAAATTTTATAATCTTTTAAATCTAGTTAGTTAAGATTTATTGTAAAATGTGATATTGCATATTATATTAATCTGACAAGTCAAATATGTAAATATGATTAATTAAAACAAAAATGTGAGGTGAAAACAATTGATCTAATGATTTAAACAAAGCGGAATAAAATATTTTTTTCATAAAAAAATACTTTCTCTCTCTATATATTTCATATATAGGCTAAGAGAAAGTAAAAAGATATGAACTGAGCAGGGCGAGTTTCTCCGGCTTCCCGGGCTTTTTTGGAAATTTTGGTTGGCAACACTGATCTGAACTCATAATACGAAACTCGCCTGGCTATTTCAATTTTTGTTCCCCAATTTTATGAAATAGTCTATTTTTTTAACCCTTTTTTTCGGCTGCTGAGACCATTTTGGGGGTATGACTTACCGGAGGACGTTCCACACGCTGATTGCTCGGGGTCACCAATCCCGAGCATTCGCCGCGCTTGGCATTGCTTAACTGCAACGATTGTGACGACTCTTCTCCGTTACCAGGCCCTCATAAAGTCTTTATATTGCACTTTAATCTTCCTAGGGAATATGAAGTCATCCCTTGGTTAGAAGAGAGCTTTAATAATTATAGTTAATATTTTTAATAAAAGATAAGAGAAAAGTTTACTACACGCTTTGTTTAAGTCACGTGCTAATTAATTTTTATAAATTTATTTGTCCAATAACATGTAAAGCCAGCCAGCCACCTAGAGTTCAAATTTATTTGTCCCCCCCTTGCAATTCAATTTGCAAATGGTAATTTTAATCGAATTTATTTACATCGTATACAAATTTATAAAATCTATTATAAAAACAAATGAAAGCCTTAGGAAAAAGAGAAATACATCGGCAGATATGTTAATATAATCTTGTTTTTAAAAGTAAAAAAAATATTTATTCGAAAACATCGTGTATTCATGCTACACACTCGAGAAGAGAAACTATATATAAAAAAAAAACAAGATACAGGGTGTTTATTAACAGGATTTTGGCGTCTCGATGCAGAACAGTTAATAATAATTAATAATTATAAACAATAATTAATAATTGACGCCTTAAAACTTTCGGGGGAAAATTTTTCTCCCTCTCATAAAAATCATTTTTACCTTTTTTATAGGATCACGGAATTTTTTCGCAGTGCGGAAAAAATTTTATTTACGTCCCTGAATGTAGGAATTTGCTCACCCAAGGCGAGCAAGGGGGTCCAGGGGGATAAATATTGCGTAAATTATGGCGCCCTTATACGGAAGCGTCCCGATGCGACGCATCCTTTGCTCACACGTAGAGCCGACTCTGTTTATTAATTATACGACATAAATTCAAGAGGTGGAATAATCTAAAGATTTTGTCCCGGGGCCGGGCCCTGAGACTTGCTTCTCCCCCTTTCCCCCCGAGAAATTTGGGGGGGAAAAAAAAAAAATATTTTGTCATTTGATGATTTTTTGAAAATCCGCTTTGTTTTGAAGATACAAGGGAGAACAAAATTAAAAATTAACATTAAATATGAACCTGTTTACTTTCCCTTATCTATAGATGTAATATATTCTAGGTCATAAGCCTAAATATAGAGACAGAAAGTATTGGATTCATGTCAATAATTAGAGGTAGACATTTTGATGGATATAGCCTTTTTGAAATCCTTTGGGCCCAAAAAAGTGGATCCCGCAAAATATATGCATATCTGTGAACAAAATATCTCATGAACGAATAGAGCTAGGAGGTTGAAATTTTATATTTAAGTTAGGCACCCCCATGGGATGTAACACGAAGCTTTTGAACAAAATCGGCCAAAGAGTACTAGTACTTTACTGATGTAATTTTTCAGTTTTTTTTTAAAGTGAAACTTTTATTTTATCCTCTCAAAATTTTTGGCTCTTCTA
>JAKCPI010027267.1:0-30257 GCA_023213315.1 Euborellia annulipes
AAAATACTAAAAAAAGTACAAAAATTTAAAATAACATTTTTTCTAAAAGGGGGGGGGCTTTAGAATCGAAATAGAAGGGCCCCTATAAGGCTAGCGCCTGGAAAACAGGCAACACCCAGCGACATGTTTTCCAAATAATTGAGAGATTAGATAGAAATCGTGCTATTAAAGAAAACGCTAAACTTTCAGGAATTTTTTGTTAATTTATAAGGAAATATTTGGAATATTGCCTTGTAAACTAATAAAAAATTGCTGAAAATTTAGCGCTTTCTTCTCAATATATCAACTTCAGTAACACCACTTACGTAAAATTTGTAATGTCTAAATATCTTTGGCTGCCTGCGTTTAAACCATTTCAAATGTTATTATCCTAGTGTTATAAGAGGAAGACTTGCCCTCGGGGCATGGCGTAGAGGTTAGCGTGCTAACCTCATATACCAAACGTCGCGGGTTCGGACCCCAGGCAGTCCGATGATTTTATTTAAGCCAATTGGATACCAAATGGCTTAAATAAGAATGCCTGGACCCCATATATGTATATTTATTAATAACGGATATCGTCAAAAGTCTTATATGGCCTAAGTTGCCGAAAAGACTGTATGAATATGTGTGTGAGTGTGAGTGTGAATGAGAAAAAAGTGTGAATGTTTTAAAAAAAAAAAAAAAAAAAAAAAAAAAAAAAAAAAAAAAAAGAAGGAAGACTTGATTTAGTGGAATAACAATTTTTTGTACTTCATAGGAAAGATAGGCCTTTGTAACAAAAAATATTTTTTCTTTGTTTATAAATTTTATATCGTGAATGTATGATTCAACCAGAAACTAAATTCTATTCTAAAGTCTATATCTGATGTGACAAGTCCAGAACACAACATTCATTTACCAAAGGGAATGTTGTATGCTATGCGACCAGCCACACCAGATTTTTTTATAAAACTGTAAAAAAAAAAAAAAAAAAAAAAAAAAAATGTGTAAAAATTACTACTAACCAAATTTCGACAGAGACTTGACTTAGCGGAATTTATTTTGTATAGTTACCGGTTAAATAAAAAAATCTGGTGAGACTGTCGCACAGCACACAACTTTCTCTTTCTTTTGGTAGACTTAAATATAAAATTTTAACGTGCTGTCTCTTTTTGTTCTCGAGATATATTATTCACACACAGACAGACCATGTCACGAAACCCACTTTTTTGAGATCAGGGGACCTCAAAACGTGTCATCATTATTTCGACATCGAATTTTTGACATGAATCCAATACTTTCTATATATAATAAGAGAAAGTAAAATTTAAATAAATAATCATTTTTAAAAAATTAATCAATATTTAATAAAAAAATAATGATTAAAATTTTAATATATAGCCTCAAATGTAGGTTTACAGTACCATTAAATTAATGATATAATTAGTAGGATTTTATAATAGGAGGTTGACAGAGCGCAAAATCCATAATTAATTAATTGGATTTCGTTTTTTTTTTATCAGTAAAACAAAAGTAGCTAGATTCTTTTGTTTGATTAATACAAAAAAAAAACCTTTTATTTATTTAGAATTGGAAATGAAGAGGGCTTCACTTGTTCCATTTATCTTTTCTCTGCTTATATGAAAATCTTTAGAGAATTTTCTTCCTTTTCAAGTATATATATATATTTTTATTTCTTTAGATGAAAGACGGAAATAAAATAGACAAGAAGAAAAATGGAGAGGGAGATGAAGAAGAAGAAAGGATTATGCAGAGATTAGAAAAGAGAAGGAGGCGAATGCGGTTACATTTTAAATTACGAAGGGGAGAGGGAAGTCATTAATGAAGCTTTTAATATTAATTACGAGGCTCTACTTAAAAGTAAAATGTTTAATTCAATTATTCGCTAAAATAAACACACCAGCAGCAAACCGCCTTCGTATTATTTTTTATTTCTTATTTATTTACTAAGATATGAAGAGAATTAGTAAATAAATTTTGCTTATTAATATTAGAAAAAAAAATTTATTAATTATTTGATAAGAAAGCAATAAAAATGGTGGAAAGTTTGAGAATCGAAATAGAAGTGCCTCTTTAAGGCTAGCGCCTGGAAGACAGGCAACGCATAACGACATGTTTTCCAAATAATTGAGAGATTCGAGATGGTGCTATTAGTAACACGGGTTTAGAGTCTCTTAAGAATTTATTTCAACCAATTGAGATGATTGGAATGTTAATATTAATAATAAATAAACTGAAAAAACTACTAACTACTTGCTCATTGGAGAAATCCAGAAACCTTTAATTTACATATTATCAGCTATACACCTCGGTCCAGTGGCGGATTAATGCAATTTTGTCGGGGGGGGGCGGTTTTTTTTTTTTTTATTTTTATTTTATTTAAGGATTTTGTTGGCATCTATGGCCATTTAGACCCCCTTTCCTATTTATTTAAATTGATTGGTAACAAATTCAATTGAAATTAAAGCCCGGAAATCATAATTTCTTTAGATTACTAGTTTTTATAACATTGTGAATTTCTTCTCGGGGGCGATCGCCCCCCTCGCCCCCCCCCCTTTAATCCGCCCTTGCCTCGGTCAAATATTTATATTTATTTCAAATATATATCTCTATATATAGGCGCTCTGTTTGATCAACTTCTCGTTAGAATTTTGAAACTAAATTTGCAGTCTTATAAAGGACGTTACGGAGAATCCAGGAAAAATACTCGGGTCCCGGAATTCCTATAACTTTTTGAGTTATAAATTCAGAAAGTAATGATTTCCCCCAGAGAGTATATATAGAGAAATATCTAAGTATTCTTTGCATTTATGTATTCTACAGTATGAACAAATCTTCAAGCAAGCACTGGATTGGAATAGTAGTGATAACACTAGCCGGCGCGGCTTCGCGTCTAGCCAGGGGGGTTATCCCCCCTCCAGCTGGCTCGGGCCCGCCTGCGGCGGACCCTCGCCTTTTCTTAATTGTCAAAAGAAAATTATTATTACTACGTATTCCAATTCAGTGCCTGCTTGAGGATTTGTTTACATTCATAGAATACACAACTGCAAAGAATACTTAAATATTTCTCTATACATTTCCTATGGGAGAAATCGTAACTTTAAGAATCAATAACTCAAAAAGTTATAGGAATTTCGGGACCCGAGTATTTTTCCGGGGCTCTCTATAACGACCTCTATAAGACTGCAAAATTTCGTTTCAAAATTCCAACGGGAAGTTGGTCAAACGGAGCGTGACAGACGGACACTCCGCAATTATTATATATAGATTTACTTAGCCCCCGGGCTTGGCGTAGCAACGCGCCTACCTTGTATACGAAGGGTCGAGGGTTCGGATCCCAAGCAGTCCGATGATTTTATTTAAGCCATTTGGATACCAAATGGCTTAAATAAATATCTATTATAAATACTATCGTTTAAAGTCTTATATGGCCTATAAGTTGCCGAAAAGACTGTATGTATTTGTGTGTGAATGGGAAAAAAGTTGTAGTTAAAAAAAAAAAACATTTTCTTGTCTACGGGCTTGGTCTAGTTGGCAGCGTGCCTACCTTCTATACCGAACGTCGCGGGTTCGGACCCCAGAGAGTCTGATAATTTTATTAAAGCCATTTGGATATCAAATGAAAATAAAGGAAAAATTACGGACTCAGCTAAGGGTCGTAGAAAAATAATAATTACATATAATGTAGGGCCTACGTATTCAGCATAAAAAACTGGTTCAGGGGAGAAATAACCTTTTTAACCTCCATTTTTTTGACACTTGTATATTTTACGCGCCACGAGTTACGTCGTCATCATCATAAACACCTATCAGGTCACGTGACTTTTTTCAACATTATAGGATCATGTGACAGACACATCGATTATTTTTTATTTCAAATCGAAAGAAATATAACGATTAGACACCAAATAATATTAACAGAAAAAAGACGCTATATTTTCAGCAATTTTTATTAATTATCAAGGCAATATTTCCAGATATTTCGGAGACACTATCGGCACTCCTTCTTCAGTTGATTTCACCTCTTTCACCACATTACGGCCCTTATAATTAAAACGCTTGGAAGCGACATGTTATTTGACCAGCAATTATTAATCATTTGATTATCAAATTATTATCAAATGATTAATAATTGCTGGTCAAATAATATGTCGCTTCCAAGCGTTTTAATTATAAGGGCCGTAACGTGGTGAAAGAGGTGAAATCCACTGAAGAAGGAGTGCCGATAGTGTCTCCGAAATATCTGGAAATATTGCCTTGATAATTAATAAAAATTGCTGAAAATATAGCGTCTTTTTTCTGTTAATTAACCAACTTCAGCAACACCACTTAAGGAGAACCAAATAATATTTACTATTAAAATGTTTAATTGTCAAGAAAATCCACAGTGAGAGAGCCCCTTTCAATTTACTACTTGAAATTCTTTCCTTTTTTTTTTTTTTTTTTTTTTACTATTATATAATTTAATAATTGCGTGCTAATATTTATTCAATAATCGTGCATAAATTGAATTGGGTGTTCTCGGTAGACCCGAGAGGATATGAAATAACTGTTTTTGTATGTGAAATGCCAGGAGCCCGCCTCCCTAATGACTTCCCCTTTTCATCCCCCCTCCCCTTTCCACTTGAAAATTACAGGAACCCATGCGTTCCGTAATTATACTCTTCATGTAAATTTTCACCCCCTTATTGTCGAAAAGTTTAAATTGCATTTTCGCTTGGTCCTGACAAGCGGTTCTCGTTTCTCAACCTCCATACCCCACCCACAACTCGCACAGCCCCATCCTCCACCGCCTTCTAAAACAGACTAATCAACAAGAGAAGAACGTCTTTTCTATTTCCTATTAAATAGACATTCTCTACGATTAAACTAGATACTTAGTGTATATTTTGTATTAAATAAAACAAGAATAAGAAATAAAATGGCCGAAAATCAAGATATAAGCTTAATATTTAATAGTTGTGTGTGTGCTTACGTCTCTCTTTTTTATTTTTAGAAAATTGAAAAAAAAAATCATTTTCCTGAAGCTAGACAAAAAACGAAAAACTGTCTAATTGTACTGCAAACACACTATAGTATAGGAGCCCCCGGGTGTGGCGTAGAAAATAGAGGTAAGAGAAAGTAAAAAAAACTGAAAAAGTACATCAGTAGAGTACAAGTACTCTTTATGCCCACGGGGCGTGGTGTAGAGGTTAGCGTGCTAACCTCATATACCAAACGTCGCGGGTTCGGACCCCAGGCAGTCCGATGATTTTATTTAAGCCATCTGGATACCAGATGGCTTAAATAAAAATGCCTGGACCCTAATATATATAAATTCATAAATAACGGTTATCGTAAATGTCTTATATGGCCTGAGCTGCCGAAAAGACAGTGTGAATGTGTGTGAGTGTGAGTGTGAATGAGAAAAAAGTGTGAATGTTTAAAAAAAAAAAAAAAAAAAAAGTACTCTTTATAATTATTCACTTTAACAAAAATAAGCGAGAGAAGAGAGAACGGGAGTTCCGGCATTTAGACATGTATTGAATTTGATAATAATATTTAAAAGCTTAGGACAGACTCGATCTTATTCAATTTTAACTCTTAAATTAATTAATTATCTATATCATAAGCGATCCTATATTGGATTGGAAGCGGAATATATAATGAGTGAATGATGACTACCTTGTAGTGATGTTTTCGAGAGAGTTTTTGTTCACGAAGAGAGAGAGAGAGATAATTCGGCGTTTGTGCTGCAGCGTCGCCTGCTTGCCTATTTCCTGACTGCAGGCTGCTGTATCAAGCGGCGACGGTCGCCGCGCTGTCTGGAGTGGGGGAAGCCAGCGAGCACAGCCAACAATGCTCTGTCAATAATAGAAGAAATAAAATTTAATTAGACGATTTTCTAACTTAACTTTTTGCGAATTATTGCTTTTAAAAAGATAATAAAAAAGACAGCCTTCGGGCTTTGCGTAGTTGGTAGCGCGCCTGTCTTGTATACCAAGGGTCGAGGGTTCGGATCCCAGGCAGTCCGATGATTTTATTTAAGCATACCAAATGGAAAAAAGTGTGTTTTTAGCAAAAAAAAGTCATTTACGACCCATTTTTTTAATGTAAAATTTTTGTTTTCCTCTACCAAAAAAAAAAAAAAAAAAAAATGAAATATGTATTTAAAAAATAAATAGTCTAATTATGTAGACCTAATAAAATTGAAAAACTCTATTTCTATTCAATTCTATTATTATTATTAGGTAGAGCATCATGGGCGTACCCGGGATCAAATCTAGGGGGGGGGCATGGTCAGATCATAGTCGTCCAGGGGGGGGGGGCAGATCATGATCGTCCAGGTTGTGATATAGCTATTTTTTATATAGAGAGGAAAAACCTTCGAATTAAAGGCCTAAAAACCCTCGAGTCCTAACAAAAAGAATCATTCCCCGTCGCCATCCACCAATTTTGTTTCGTTTCATCACTTTATAAACATTTAATTTTTTTATCTTCTGGGGGGGGGGGCAGCAGCCCCCCGCTGGGTACGCCCATGTACAGCATCTCTATTTATTTCAATTGATTGGTAGCTATTCATAATTTTTTAAATGTAACTTTAATTTGTTGGTGAAAATGAAAAAAGAAAATACATTTTGAGTTGATTCGTTAATATATTTATATCATAAACATGACAAACGATTTTGAACGAGAATTTTGTTCATGGAAAAGTTTTTTTAACAAATAAACAAAAATTTCTCTTTTTATAAAAATAAATTTTACGACTTCTCGTAAGATTGTTCAAAACGGAAATGAATTAGTTATAATATAAATACTGTATATTATTTTAATTTTCACCTTTTGCAAAGAAATTTGTTATATGATTTAAAATTTTGATATTATTTACATTTAATTAAAGAGACGAAATAAAATCAGTTTTAATGTCTTATTTTTTGAAAATGAATGGTATTAAAAAAATATTCTATTATTGAATTCACTCTAACCTAAGATTTGAAACTCCTTGCTTTGACCTTCATAAGAAAACGATATAAAAGGATAACTATGTGTATCTCTTCTACTTCGTTTTTATAATTAAATTGAAACGCAATAAATAATTGAGTGATATTTACCTGTTGGTGATGAATTCGAGAGAATTTCAACGAAGAGAGGAGAGAGAATGATGCCTTGGCGTTTGAGCTGCAGCGTCGCCTGCCTGTAGACTGATTGAGGGCTGCTGCCTGAGGCGGCGACGGTCGCCGCACTGGCTGGAGTGGGGAGAGGCGCCAACAATGATCTAAAAATAGAACACAAGCAATAAAATTAAATTAATTATTTTAAAGATTATCTTTTAAAGAAAAATAAATTATTTCTATTTTATGCGAATTATCTCTTGAAAAAAAGACAGAAAAAACCTGGTGTGACTGGTCGCACAGAACAAAACTTTCTCTTCTCTAAATAATTAAAAGTTCTGTTATGTGCTTGTCATCCCAGATTTTTTTTTGTTGAGATATGATTAGTTTCCACTAATAAAAAAATCTGGTGTGACTGGTCGCACAGCACACAACTTTCTCTTACCCTTCGGCAAGAGAAAGTGGTGTTCTGTGCTTGTCACACCAGATTTTTGTTGTTCCAACAGTACGATATATTCAAATTTCAAGATGTAAAATTTATAAGCATGGGAAAATATTTATATTTTGTTACCATGGCAACCATTTCTTCTATCTTTCCTATTAAGTACAAGAGTAAAGTGGTCTTCAGAAGATGTCAATGGCAAAATAAGAATATACATTTTAAAGAGCATCTAAAAAATAATTGATTTTTGAATTTTAATCAAATTCGTTGAAGCAAATTTTGCGAAAATCGAAAAAAAACTTAAAAACTACAACAGTAAAGTACTAGTACTTTTTGGCCGATTTCGTTCAAAAGCTCCATGTCACGTCTCAGGGGGTGCCTTATTTAAATATAAAATTTCAACCTCATAGCTCTTTTCGTTCTTGAGATATTTTGTCCACGGACAGACACACACACAGACCAATTTGCGGGACCCACTTTTTTGGACTCAGGGGACCTCAAAACGTGTATATCCATCAAAATCTCGACATCGAATTTTTGACATGAATCCATTACTTTCTCTCTATATATATTAACATATATATAGAGGTAAGAGAAAGTAAAAATATATTAATATCTTCTGAACATATATCGCTATAATATATAAATTACACCACCGAATGACAAAAAAAAAAAATTCAATAAAATAATTCTATAACGCAGTTAGTTATAGTTAGTTAAGCAGATTTTATTCAAAAGCTGGGCTGATTTCGCATCCAAAATCGTTACCTAAAGATTTGAGAATGCAAGACACGTATTAAATGCAAACGATTCTTCTTCTTTTCTTCATCCTCCCTTTTCAGGGGTGTGACATGCACACGAAGAATGTTCCATCAAAAAAACCAAAAAAAAAAAACAAAGAGGGCTGGAGTTTAATCTTATGTTCCATAAAAATGAATCGTTTTGCCACTATTTTTTTTAATAATCCACAGATTTTTTTTAGTGAGATTAATATTACAGAACAAAGAAGATTAGAGATTCAAAAATAGGTTATTAATAACACCGGTCAACACGGTCTGGCTTCTGCATTTGAAATTTTCGTTTCTCCTACAGTAAAAATAATTTTTTTGATCAAAGTTTGCTTTTGTAGAAACTAGAGCAATTTTACGAATTTTTGAGTAAGAACACTGGACAACCCTATAGACAATATTTATTTATTAATTATGTGTTGAGCCACTATTTATGGATTCAGGGGTCCACATCTTGTGGGGAGGGGGGGAGTGGGGATCTGATGTGGCTGGTCGACATGGGACAGGCAGTTCTTCTAGTTCGGTAATTTAAAGGTGTCTGTCTTGTTCCTTCCACTTTATAAATACGAGTCAGACCGTGCGACTGACCGGCTTATTAAAATTTCTTCCGGTCGTAAAAATGGATAGGGTTGGGAGAAAGAGTTAAGTCCGCCGACCTCGAATCCCGGGATAAAGGCGAGGACACCTGACCGCAGCAAGAGTTGAGCCACTATTTGCTTTTAGAAATTTGTACAAGTTATTTGGGGGTACTCTAGGATCTATTCAAAGTTTTTGACCTCGAGGACCATGTGCTAGCTTGGAGGGGGGTCGCAAAAGCCTCAAAATTTTTGACTTTTTTTCAGTTTTTTTTATTTTGTTTTATATCTGTAAAATAAGCATTTTTTTGGAATAGGAACATAAGGTTCCGACAGCTTAGATAATTTACTAATTATTGAGTCACCTATGCAGTACAGTGAGGGAAAATATTAAGTCCGACAATGCATTTTTTACTTGAGATTATTTATTTATTAAAGCTTTTGTGGTTTAAATCTCATACTGCGGGAACTTTTAATATAGAGCACATTTTTGAGTTAGACATTTGTTAAAGTCTGAAGATACTGTCAACGTTTTGCGGATTGATCAGCCGTTCAGGTGAGCTTGTTCCGATTCAGGTGAGCGTTATGGGTGAACAAGAGGACACGAGTCGGAAAGTGCATGTACTTGATATCTGCGTAACAATAAGCAGTATTTTTTTTTAACAAATATAATAAAAAGTGGTCTATGAAAGTTAGTATAATTTTACTAATTATTGAATAGACGCAAACCCCCCCCTTGGGGGGGCTTTTGGCCTGGGCGGGGGGGGCGCCCCCCCTTGCCAGCTACTACTGAGAGACAATATCTAGGTACATACATTTTCCCTTTTCATTTTTATATGTAGAGATTATTAGGGTTAATTATTCATGAACTTAAGATTTTTTGTGAATTATATCCTTTCCGGGACTCTCCCGGTACACAGACAAAAAATTTACGCCGATATTTTAGAATTAATATGAAATTAATAAAAAAATCGTAAACATGGGTAAATATTTATATTTTGTTCCATGGCGCTATCCCTGAGGCCTGATTGGTTGTTTCACACATCGGACACGGTCTTAGGTAATTATAATATAGTATGATGATATTACTAGGTATATATTTTGTAATGGAAACTTTCATGGTTCAAACCTATAAAATTTCCAATAAAGATTTTATTATTATTTTATAAAAACAATGAAATAATCACAAGTAGCAAACGCATGGGTGGGACTTAACTTTGGCGTTCACTGTACACCTGCAAAAATAGAGTAAATCTTCAAAATCCATCAAATTAATACATTCTCAGATCTATTCTCTAAAAACAGACGTTAAAATTTAAAGTAAACAAATGGGTGTTAAAAAGTAATGTAAAGTAATGTTAAAAACAATCAGCTTTAAAAAATGCTATTCAAAATCACCTCTTTGCCTCAAATAGCTATTCTGTAAACAAAAACTTTAAAGCCAAAGCGTTAACATTTAGTAAATAGTGTTAAAAATTAATGCCATGTCTAGGAGGGGGCCTTTAATATTTTAACGTCGTGTTTAAAATAAAAATGACGTCCTTAACCTAAAAAGTAAGGTTATGATTTTGATAGCTTTGAAATAAAAGCAACATGTTAACGTCGCTGTTAAAACTTTGTTTAGATAATAGCATTTTTTAACGCTGATTCTTTTTACATTACTTTTTAACACCCATTTGTTAATTTTAAATTTTAACGCCTGTTTTTAGAGAATATACCTGTCTGGCTGTTTTTACAAAATTAAATTTTTTAAACAAACTAAGTTACCCTACTCTGATTAATGCAATAAACAGAAGACACCGATAAATATCAATTGCATTAATAAAATAAAAATATTATTTTTTTTTTTTGATTTAATTAGTTTTTCTCTCCCTATTTTCAGTTAGTGAAGCAAGAGAAAGAAGAGTAGGAGTATTTCCGTCAAACCCTCGCCCCTTTTTCGTTCCCTTTCTGGTGATATCAACTCAAACGAAGCGAAAGCCTCGTCAAAGTTAATAGATATCTATGAAAACGTGGGAGTCGGGGGGTGGGGGGTGGGGCGAGTAATTTCATTAAGGTGACAAGGAGAAGCAGCTTAAATGAATTATAAACAACAAGATCGCTCAAATACTTAACGTAAATGAATTGAGATGGCGAGAAAGTAAAAAAGAAAAAAGAAAAATAAATAAGATAATTTAATTAATAATATATACGATCGAGATGAAGAAAATCTGGTGCTGGCGCTGAGCTACGAATGCTTCCACATGAGTAAAGTGTACTTCAAATGATTTCCACGAAAAAATTAACTAATATACTTTCTAAAGAGCATCAAAAATATAAGTTGATTTATAAATTTTAATCAAAATCTAATCTCCAATTCAAAATTGTTCCTTTCTCGGCACCCTTGGTTGAATTTAGGTGGTAGGTTTTCAAATTACAGAGGTTTTATTAGGTTGGTTTACAATGCTGGCCGTTCACACAAAAAAAAATCATTGATTTATGAATTTTAATCAAAATCCCTGGAGCGAATTTTGGCAAAATAAAAAAACAAACTGGAAAAGTACATCAGTAAAATTCCTAAATTCAACCAAGAGTGCCGAGAAAGGAACATCTTGAATTGAAGATTAAATTCTACCGGCCCAGTATCTGTAAATTTTAAATTTAATCAAAATCGTTGGAGCGAGTTTTGACAAATCGAAAAAAAACTTAAAAAATACATCGGTTGAGTATTAGTGCTTTTTGGCCGATTTTATTCATAAGCTTATTTTCCCCTCTTGGGAAGGTGTCTAATTTAAATTTAAAATTTTAACCTCCAAGCTGTTTTCGTTACTGAGATGAGATATTTTAACCAATGAAGTACGTGGCTGTTGATTTACACACAAGGAAGGGAGCAGGAACAGCCAGAAACCAAAGCCTCCGATTTTACTAAACTTACCGAGACGTTTCAGGAAAACTTTATTCTCCCATCATCAGTTTTTCCAATTGCATCTGTCCCGGAGTTGTCAAAAGGGACAAGTCAATGAGCAACTCACCCAAAAATATAATAAATGTATTGTTCCCTTTTGACAATTCCGGAACAGATGCAATTGGAAAGACTGATGATGGGAGAATAAAGTTTTCCCGAAACGTCTCGGTAAGTTTAGTAAAATCGGAGGCTTTGGTTTTTGGCTGCTCCTGCTTCCTTCCTTGTGACTGAGATATTTTGTTCACAGACCGACAGACCAATTTGCGGGACCACTTTTTTGGACCTCAAAACGTGTACGCTATATCCATCAAAATCTCGACATCGAATTTTTGACATGATCGCAATAATAATAATAATAAATATTTTATTAAATCATTTGAGGTTTACAAAGGATATAACAAAAAAAAAAAAAATATTATAAATCTTCGGCTTCGAGCCATGATCGCAATACTTTCTCTCTACTCTATATACTGGACCTCAATAACAGGTAGGCTACCTAAAAAAGGAGATGATCTACATGAAAAAATAAGACTTTTTTTTCCTATAAACTTAATATGCCCAGACGCTTCGTTTTGAAGATACTGGGGGTCAAAGTTGAATTTTTTTTTTGTTTTTTTTTTTTTTGATAATATCTCGAGAACTGTTTGAGATACAATGTTTAGCTTCTGTACACGATTTATGTTCATTATTATTCATTATTATTATTGTTTATTATTATTTTTATTATTTCATGTTTATTATTCATTATTAAAAATTCAATTTTGACCTCCTGTATCTTAAAAACGAAGAGTCTGGGCATATTAAGTTTATAGGAAAAAACATCTTATTTTTTCATGTAGAATCATCTCTTTTTCTAGGTACCTGTTATTTCCAGGCACCCTGTATTTCATATATAAGGTAAAGAAAGTAAAATGAATATACAAAAGTAAAAAGTATTTTTTTCATTTAATCTAAAAAAATAGAAGGAAATTCCCTCTTTTGTTACTTAGGATGATATTAAAAAGTGGTAAAGTGTGTGTTTATATAGCATTGTGTCATATGAACTTTGTTGACATTTTCTTAATGAATTTCGAGTTCTTAATGGCAGTTTGTGGCGAATTGAATGCCCCCCTTGTGGCCTCCTCCTCCTCTTCCCCCCCCCTTTCATTCTTATTTTCTATTCTCCAATGCCCTTATTGTCATCGAGGTTCATTCAACATATTCACCTAACCTTGAATTGGATGGAATATATCAACTTGAGGTTAATGTAATTTTAACATTCTAAAACATATTTATGAGGGTGGAAAAAAAAAAGGAAAAGGAACAAAAAAAAAATCATGGCAATTTTCGCTAAATAAATCAAAGGTTAAAAACAATATAAATATTCCTCTATTATAAAAGCGATTTAATAAATTTTAAACAGAGGAGTATAAAAAAAGGAGGTTATTATGCGTGAATTTTAAAAGGAATACTCATCAGCAGAGCATAGAAAAGTCAGCGATAATAATTAAAATCAGAATTATAAGTATACAGTGAGTTTTAAAACTTTTGTCTTTTCTAACTTCCTGGATCACGACCCGTTTTTGCATTTATATAATGTAACTTCACGGGGTACCGGTAGATGGCCTACGGTCAGAGGCCGTTTGGGTTAGAGGTATGTGTCGCACAGCAGACAACTTTCTCTTACCTTCGGTAATCGAAAGTTGTGTTCTGTGCTTGTCACACCAGATTTTTTTGGGTCGATATATATTTAGTTTCCGTTGATACGTATATTAAAATTCAAGATGTAAAGTTTACAAATATTTCTCCTATCTTTCCTATAAAGTCCAACAGTAAAGTACTTCAAACAAGTTTGAGAGCAAAAGGAGATATACATTTTTAGACACACACCTCAAACCCAACCGGCCTCTGGCCGTAGCCATCTACCGATATTCCGTGAAGTTACATCATTTCCTATCTCTAACTCCTTCCTTCTCCTGTGTTTATTTCTAGATAACGAGCTAATCCTTATTTGGGCGATGTCATGCATAAAGGAACCAAGCGGACCCAGGCAGTCCGATGATTTTATTTAAGCCATTTGGATACCAGATGGCTTAAATAGAAATGCCTGAACCTCCAATAGATATATATTACAACGGTTATCGTCAAGTCTTAAATGGCCTAAGTTGCCGAAAAGACTGTGTGAATGTGTCTGTGAGTGTGTGTGAGAAAAAGGTGTGAATGTTAAAAAAAAAGGAACCAAGCGCTATTATAATTGAAATTGAGATAAATAAGATCGCCAACTTGTAGGGAAAAAGAAGATCTACCTCTTTATTTAAATCACAATATTATTACTCTGTGCACTTTTATTGTATAAAACAAGAAAAAAATTCATAGCATTAGTTTTGTTTACAAGTGTGCAAATGAAATGCCCTTTATCTGAGATTTAGGTTAATGGCGCTTGGTTCCTTCGTGCATAACATCCACCCGGTTCCTTTTATTCAACCATATCATCTAGTGAATTGATATTTACATCCACCCTGTCATCTTCAGCCTCCAAAGAAAATATTCTATTTATTAACCCCTAGCGCAAGAGGTGTGTTCTACCATTGCGTTACGGAGCAATATTTTTGTTTTAATTACTAAATAAAAAAAATTTTTACATGTAGAATTGAACACTTATGTACTATTAACCTAGTCACATCTTTAAAGTTATATATCGATTTACTTCTCATGTAAATCCTTACGATAAAAATATATTTTAGATTTATCTCAAAAAAAAAAAAATTCCGTCAAAACAAAAAAGACTATTCTAAATAATCGCTTATCCCCTTATCGACAAAGGGCACTTTTCGATTAGTGCAACTCTCCTTTCAATATTGACAATGGCTTCTTGGTTAAAGAAAGAAAAAGAGAAGAAATATTAAGGAGAGGGCCTTTAGCAAGATTATTAGAGAGGGATAGTTTATAGAAGAGAAGAGACAAAGGAAATTCAATGGCAATCGACTATATACTAACTTTTATACGGCCGCCCGTAAATGTCCTAATAAATCGAGTTTATTTCTAAATGTGGTCGACGCCAGAAGGGATATTGGTGGTAGAAGAAGAGAAAAAAGAAAGTCATTCCCTGGAGTCTTAAGAGTGGAGGGGGAGGGGACGTCACAAGCAGAGATGAGCAAGATAAACTTATATTAATAAAAATATGGAATATGATAATCATATGCTCTATAATTGTAGATTGGAGAATGTCGGATTGATGAATCTCAATCTCCTCAGAGTAAAGAAACATCTAGTTTTGATAACGATTTATAATTGAGGGGTCGGCTGCAGATAGTGCTAATCCCCATTTACTTTTCAGCACCATCGATTGAGCAAAGGTGTGTATTAATTGTAATATTTGTTTCTCAACCATTAGAGTGATATGACAATAGCAAACAAACAAACTTCCTATTGATGTTTTGTTTGTTTCCAAAGTTTAAAATAAAAATATCTCAGAACTATATATTTGTGAGATAGCACTATCTGCGCCCGACCCTTCAATTATATTTAATTTTTTAGAATACATTTGAAAATGGTAAAAAAATCCAGGATGATAATTGTTTCAGTAGTGTAAATATATTCCGCCTAATTCATAAAACCTTAAGCAATGTTTTAAGACGATTTAAACAGCATTTTAGCAAAATCTTAATTCATAAATATATTAAAATCTAGATTAAATTCCTATTTTAACTAAAATGCCGAGACCCCTTGTTTAAGCTTCACTAATCAATATTTTAAGTTTAACCTAACCTCAAAAACTTGCGGTTCGGTTCGGTATTGAACAATCTTGTACTGTGTTAGATTGTTCTGCTAATATAAAATAATCCAGTGATAATAGATTATAATTTTTGCAAAAAAGGCTAGTTGGATGATTTTATTATTAGAATAACAACTATTGTTAGAATAGCGCCTTAGCACATTCTCGGAAGAATTGAGACGTGAAAATAAGTTTCGAAAATACATGTAATTCGCTTTGGGTTCCTGTGTAGGTATTTGAGTCACAGTGTAGATACATAAATACAGATAAGAACTCCCCAAATTTTGTTATTCAATAAAATATGATATAATTTATTTTTTTACTTATAAAGTAAATAACTAATCGGATAAACTGTGGATTACGAATCTAGAGTTGCTACACAATTCGAGTTCAAATCCCACTTGCAGTGAAAATTTTCAAACTTTGCCAATGTCTCTCTGTAATTGTTCTGTGCTCCAGAAAGCGTAATCGCCTCAGAGCAAAATAAACGTCTATCTAATTGGAGTTAATCTCTGTTGTGAGATAGGAAAATAAAAAACAAAAATAAAATAATAATTTGATAACGATAAATTAGAGAATTTACTAAATAATTAATAAACACCCCATTATTAATTTTCTTTTTTTGCTTGAAAAGTTTCTATAATGAATTTTGATTGTCTTGAAAAGGAAATAAGATCTTTTTAAAGGAAAATTATTAGAAAATTACAATTAGAGATTATAATTAAAACTTAATTCATTTGTGGCAAATTAATTACAAAGAGTGAGTGTTGATATTATGAAATAATTGTTTTGAAGAAAGACAAATTAATATAGTCTTGGGCCATAGCACAGTGGGTGAGTATCCGCCTCTTATGCTAGGAGTCACGGGTTCGCATCCCATTTCATGAGACAAAAATTTATTTTAATTTAATTGGCTACCAATAAATTGAAATAAATAGAAACCTGGTCTAAATGGCCTCCGATGACGAAAAATGAAATAAAAATAAAAATAAAAAATTTCCTAAGAAAAGAAAATAAGATGCTTTCAAATTTAAGCTTAATATAGACCCAAAAACAATTTTTACTTTGGTTTGAAAAATCTTTTTGATATGATTTTTTGAAATTTTAAAATTTTTATATAGACTCTTTAACTCGATTCTTGAAATTCTTGTGATTGTAACAAATTCCTATGATAGATTATATTGTAAATTTAATATACCCTCCGTAACTAATGATGATAAATTTTTTCTGGATGAATTGCGATTTTTGTTGAAATTTTCTCTACGTTTCAGCTCTCCTTTTTGAAGTCATTTTCAAAAGTGTGTGATTCGGAAGTTATGGTAGAGGAAGAATGTTTTCTTTGAGGTATCCACACCACGAAAACAAACCACATTCACCATTACTTTCTAATCTCACACTATTGCAAATGGGTCCAAAAGGAAACGTCGAGTAAAATCTCCGAGAAAATTTATCTTCACATCCCCATCTCAATTGATGACACATCTCATCATACAAGTCTCGAATATGTAACAGAAAGTTATGTGCTGTTCGGTCATCACAGATATTTTTATTTTATATTACATAAATATGTAATATATAGTAAGAAAGTATTGCGATCATGTCAAAATTCTGATAGAAATAGATTTTTTGAGAACCTCTGAGTTCAAAAAAGTGGGTCCAGCAAATTAGTCTGTTGATGTGTAAAGAATTTAATAAACGAAATGAGCTTCGAGGTTGAAATTTTATTTTGATAATATAATTAAATAAAAGCAACTTGTTTTCTTTCTTGGACAAAAAGTGACACGTAGTATGTCGTTTTTTCTGGTATAATTATTAAAAATCAATAAATTTTCAATAAATATTATTGAAAATTTAAAGTTGAAATAAACTTTTGAACAAAATCGGCCAACAAGTACTAGTACTTTGCTGAAGTACAGTGAGGGACAATATTAAGTCCCACCCATGCGTTTTCTACTTGTGATTATTTCATTGTTTTTATAAAAGAAAATGAAAATCTTTATTGGAAATTTTCTAGGTTTGAAAGTTTCCATTAAAAAATATATAATATTTTTTTAAAAACAATGAAATAATCACAAATAGAAAACGCATGGGTGGGACTTAATATTGTCCCTCAGTGTACTTTGATACTCTTTAAAGAGTATATCAGTAAAATTTTTCGGGGAAATTCAATCAATTAACTTTTTACTTTTTGACACAAAAAATCAGGTGTGATAGCACAGTACGCAACTTTCGATTACCGAAGGCTGTGTGCTGTGCGTTAAGTCACTGGAGATTTTTTTAAAATATTTTCTCACCGCGCTATTAATCACAATTTTTTTTATTATTTACCGGGGCAAACAAATAGGGAAATTTTAATTCATTTTTTTTTTCTGTAACCTATAAGTTTGTTTATGTGTGAAGGGATAAATAGTGTCCTCCCCATTCTCTCTCGCTTCCTTCATATATCCAGCTGATTTAGGGGTTGTTTACAGGAAAACCCAAAGAGATTAATGACTTTCACAAAAATGCAAAACTAATATCTCGTAAATCTCTCTCTCTCTCTCGTGCATTGATATTAATATTTTTCTAAAGGTTCAACTAATGAAGCGACAAGTTCTTTTTCTGAACCAATGATGCGTATATAGAAGAAAAAAAAAAAAGGAAGAGAAAATAGAGTGGGGGGGGGATTTTAAAGATGCACTCACATTTCTTAATGACTTTTTTATTCGTATTCTGATGAATATGATGACCTTTAATGACCAAAAAGTCTTTGAGTAATTAGCTATAAATTATGCGAGTCGTTTTTTTGATGGGGAGGGGTTTTAAATCACGCACAAGGGATGTGTGATAGGGAGGGTAAAATAAAAAAAAGAGAAAAAGAAGAAAATTGCCATTTGAAATAAGTAATTAAGATTTCGGCAACCTATCCCTTGGGATACATTAAATTTCCTAAGATAAAAATCAGAATATAAAAGCTAAACTAGACTAGAAAAAAAAAAAGAAAGTAGATAGGGGTATACTCTCTTTTTAACAACCTCGCATTTATTTTCTCCATCAACTTTTTTTTTTTTTCAATTTCAATTTTAACTTCTTAATTTAAAAGTTTAAATAAGAAAACGATTTTTACAAAATATATAAACGAGTTGCTAAGAGATTAAATTGGAATAATCACGGAAATCACGATGCAATCGATGGAAATTGTTCTATTATTTGGATACTTAAAAGTTAATTGTTAATGGTGAAGTGAGAGTTGGCTTTTATTATAGATATTGAGAGGGAAAAAGAAATTAAATTTGCCCTAACGGTTTTTTTTTTTATTTATTATGGCTTTTGAGCTTTTGAAAGTAAGTGGAAATTTTCTCTTACCTCTATATATATTAATATATATAGAGAGAAAGTATTGGATTCATGTCGAAAATTCGATGTCGAGATTTTGATGGATATATACGTTTTGAGGTCCCTGAATCCAAAAAGGGGTTTTCACGACATGGTCTGTCTGTGTGTGAACAAAATATCTCAAGAACGAAAAGAGCTAGGAAGTTGAAATTTTATATTTAAGTTAGGAACCCCCTGGGACGTGACAGGAAGCTTTTGAACAAAATGGGCCAAAAAGTACTAGTACTTTACATGATGTACTTTTTCAGTTTTTTTCGATTTTCTCAAAATTCGCTGCAACGATTTTGTTTAAAATTCATAAATGAACTATTTTTTAGATTCTCTTTAAAAAGTATATCAGTGAAATTTTTCGTGGAAATCGTTTCAAGTACATTTTACTGATGTGGAAGCATTCATAGCTCAGCGCCATCTATGAATCATCGCGTGGTCAAGTTTGGAACTAAAGTGTTAAGAGCAACTAAATATATCTCGACACAAAAAATCTGGTGCGACCAGTCACACCAGATTACCCCCCCTCCCCCGAGAAACACCTCTGGATCCGCCCTTGATTTCAAGCTCTCTGGGACAGGATATACTTTCTGTTTATTTCTGGACCTGTTAGTTGAAATAAAAATCTTAATGCATACAATAACAATAGATTCATTTCATGTTATATATTCCATTTTGGCTTGTCCATTAAGTTGATCTTTGAGATGGTATTAATATACATTAGTCTTTCTGGTGTCAGATTAACAAACGATAAGAGAGGGAGATGAGAGAGAGAATTGCTGTCAAGGGGTGAGAAAGAGAGAAAGACCCTCAAACCCTATTCCAAACTTCTTTAAAAGGAAAAAAGTTTGATTTGGCAGTAAAAAATTTTTTTTTTTAAATACAAACATATCGTCGCCTAAAACACGTAGTGGCGTATCTCAATATTTATCATTATTCAGGAGAGCTGTTTTTAGTTCGTGTTGTTAAATTAAATGTATAGATACGCAAAACCAAAAAACCTAAATAATACGAAAAAACATGGAAATACAGATTCGTCATTTTGTGATAATGTAAAGAATGCCAGGACACGGCCACACCCGTGGTATCTCAATTTTTGATTTTTTTGAGATTCGTCACTACACTGTAAAAAAAAATTTTAATTTTAGTATGTTTTAGTATAGTAAATTTACAAATTTTCCTTGTAAATGATAACTACCATACATTTGTATACTAAATTTACAAATCTATGCATTCAAAAAATTTTTACAACCAAAAAACATTTTAAAATTACAATTCTCTTGGAAAATTAGAGTAAATATTGTAATTTTACCATACGATTTCTAATTTTACAATACAACGGCATTGTAATTTTAGAACACGGTTTGTAATTTTAGAAAAGGGTTTGTAATTTTACAAAAAGGTTTCTAATTTTACAATACAAGGGTATTGTAATTTTCCTTTTAAGTCTCTCTGAGACGGTCAACATGGCCGACTTTGTTTCGACTGCTTTTTAGCTTTCTTAATAAAGACATTTTTGGCACTATAAGGATTTATTTAAGTTATAATAATACAAAAAATAATAATATTATGATAACTTTAAGTTTATTTTTTATTTTATTATTTAGTAAAAATAGTTTACAGTGAGGTCATACTTGAATGCCAAATAGCAGAGATAGATCACTAGTTAACAGGTGATTCGATGGTCAAATGGACTAGGCAGCAGACTTCTACCAAAAAGGTCAGTGTTCAAATCCTGGAGGGATTTTTCATTAAATAAAAATATTTACTTCACTCCATTCAGGTAGAGACGCCCCCTAAAGGTCAATAACCTATGGGTCCAGTCGTAAATTTCTTTTTTCTTTTTTCTAAATATTAGTAAAATTACAAACATTTGGATTGTAAAATTGCTAAATATTGGTAAAATTACCAGACATTTGGACTCGAAAATTGCTAAATATTAGTAAAATTACCACACATTTGTAAACGATTTTTGCAAAGAGTTTTGTAAAAATATAATTCAACTGTATAGTAAATTTAGTATCTATTGGTCTTGGAAATTTGCTTACAACAAAAAAATTGTAAAATCATCGAAATTTTTTTTACAGTGTACGTGTTGCAAGCGAAGATATATGACAATAGGTACAGGCTAGGCTCTTGGCAATGAGAAAATAATTATATAGAAGGAACCGGAGAATAAAACCAGCCGTTAATGGACGCCTCTCACATCAATTTAATTCGTAAATATTTCGACCGGCATCATCAGTACAAAAAAAAAATATTTTTCGGAGGGCCCGTGTCAACCAATATGTTAAAAATAATTTCTAATTCAGAGAAGCGGGGGACTAATGTCAGCATGAGCGAACGTTTTGAGAGAGAAAAAATTTTTTAGAGTGTTTTCTCCAGCCGCTGATGAAGAAGTGCTATTAAATGCCTTCGAAATATTCGGAGAAAACACTCTAAAAAGTTATTTTCTCATTGTTCAAAAGCTTATTTTCACCCCGTGGGAGGGTGCCTAACTTAATTATAAAATTTCAACCTCGTAGCTCTTTTAGATCCTGAGATATTTTGTTCACACACAAACAGACCATGTTGTGAAAAACCCTTTTGGATTCAGGGGACCTTAAAACGTGAATATCCATCAAAATCTCGGCATCGAATTATTGACATGAATCGAATACTTTCTCTATATATTTAATATATAGGGTAAGAGAAAGTAAAAAATACAATGAATTCACTGAAACAGCAATGACGCAATGAGGGGGTGGTAAGTCTACTGTTTGGGCTTTGTTTCTATTCACTGTCTCTTGTCGAATCACCCCTTCCCAGTATTGATCATATTAGTCGAGTATTCGGTTGAAAAAGGCCCACTACTCGGCACATGAGAGTTGATAAAATAAAAGTTGCTTATCATCTTTTATTTACTTGCCCTATAATATTATACAGTATATTAAGCATTAATTCTTGTTAAATTCAATAGAAACAAAAAGAATTAAAAAAAAAAAAATACCCATTCAGGCATTATTTATTTCATTATTTATTGAATAATAATTTAATCAATAAATAGATATTTAAATGCAAATTGTATGCAAAACAATGGAACGAGAATCTATTTAGCATATATTTAAACTACATGTATAATATACTGTGCTAGGTTTCATTTCATTTTTATTAAAAATAATAATAAAATAAAAAAAAAGATTTTTTCTCTACGCTTTTTGAAACGCTTGAATTTCAAAAATATGAATATCAGCTTTTTTTTTTAAGATTAGAATATTTTATATTTTAATAGAAATGCAAATATGCATATATAACCTATATAAAGAGAGAGAGAGAGCGAAAGTGGGGGAAATTAAAATTTTCATTTACCTTTTGTGTTAGCTTTTTCTTTCTTACCGAATTACAATTGAATAAATAGCCCTATTTATTATGATAATTTTCCCTTTTGTATTTAATTTTACAATTTTCATCGTTTCGTACAAAAAAAAAAACTATGATGTAAAATGTAAATAAATTTTTCGAGAAATGCCGTCGCGCAGAGTGAGCCCAAACAGGAAAAAAAGGAAAAATCACTCACTTGTCTAAATAATCGTAAAAGGAAGGCCTAAAATATTCCCGTCAGAAGTAAAAAATACTAGCAGAAATAATGGGTAAGATAATCCAAGTATTAAACTATTTTTTTTTTACTATTGATTTTTAATTTAATTATATTTTTTAAATCATAGGTTCTCAACCGGGCGATAACACCCTCTATGGGCGTTTGGGAATTTCAGGGGGGCGGTGAGAAAATTAGGGGGCATTGAGATGGCGCAGAAGGGTCATGGGCAGATTAAAAAATATAGTCTTAAAAAAGGCTAAAAAATACACGCTAATCACGTACTAAATTAAGCAACCTTCTCATTAGTAATGTCTTTTGAATGTTAATAAAAATATTCCTCAATATAACAAAGTATGCGCCTTAATTGCTCCCATTTGAAACATTCTTTCTTCATTCTTCATTTTATACTCAGAAATAGGATAGGGGTCATATCCTATCTTACGTCTATAATATAATAGTTCCGGGGTGACCGAGCCGGAGCTCGGTCTTTTTTTTATAAAATTGTAAAAAACTAAAAAAGTACATCAGAAAATATTTAAAATTTGAAAGAAATTATAACGAGACAACTTGCTCCTCAATGGAAACATCAATAAAAACACCAAAATAAGAACTAGCAGTCCAGGGAGAGTTTTGAGGAATAGCAACATTACTGGGTAGATACTTAGAGGAGACAGTGCCTCATAAGAAAACTTTAATACTGGAGACAATTAAAAATTATTATTTTCAATAAAATTAATTAATAATAATCAGCAATTAGTATTTTAATAATATAATTTAAATAATAGGTATTTTTCTACTAATTGGCCTTTTTGACATTATTAAATTAAATACATTGTAATTATTGAAATAAAAAATTAAATTTACAAAATTGCACATTAATTAAAATTTAATATTCGTGGAGAGTTAAATCTGTTGGTCCAGGGTAAAGAGAGGGAGGGTTTGACCAGGAAGCAAGCCCACTAGGCTTTGAACATTATAAAACCTTTAAAACGAAAATTGGAAAAAAAAAACTAAAAAAGTACACCACTAAAGTACTAGTACTCGATGTTTCCTGAAGATGAAACCTAGCGCATGTTGTTTTCTATCACGGAAATAGCAAATATTTAAAATTTGAAAGAAATCTTTAAAGGAAATTTCGAGAAAATTAGAAAAAACTAAAAAAGTACACCAGTAAAGTACTAGTACCCGAATTTTCCCAAACATGAGACCTAGCACAATTTCATTTTGGGACCACAAATAGTATATATTTAAAATTTGAAAAAAATCGTTAGAGCCGTTTTCGAGAACTGATATGCATAAGTTATATATAAACAAACAAACAAATAAACGTACATTGCTCGTTTAATATAATTAGATTAGATTAGATTAGATTAGATTAGATTACACATTTAAATATAATCGTGGCAATAGCTGTGTTAAATTCGCGACAGGTGGTAAGTAAAATTAATGGAGAGGGGGAAGGGGGCTAGAAAAAAAATTTTTTTCAAAGGGAGCGCTGAGCAAAATAAAGTTGAGAAACTGTTTTAAATCATGGGAACGCCTGTGAGATAGGCAACCAGTAGCGCAAACAAATGGAAGGATAAGGGATAAAAAGAAACTCCTCCTTCACTCCCACCTGTGCCCATCAAGTGACTTTTCTTATTTTTCAATCAGGTCAAATAGGCGGGACTTTACGTTCTTATTTCTCCCTTTACATATTCCTCTTTCTAGACTATTCAAAGGAGGGGCTTTCTTCTTCTCTTTCGTTTCTCATCCCTTACTATTCTGGTTGTCTACTTCCTAGGCATTCTTTCAATTAAGAAAAAAGCCCTTTCAAATTATCCGATCGTAATTTGTTGGTAATTTACATTATATACAATGTGCTATCGGGTTCTAGAAATTTACTGATGTACTTTTTTGATGTTAGCCAAAAGAAATGAGGATTCTATTAAGTGGAAAAAAAAACATTTTGGATCATATATATAAAAACCAATTGAAACTTTTAAAAAATGTAAAAATGTAAAATATAATAAATTTTTTTAATAATTCACTTAATAATGGCACCGTCAAAATTCGCTCTAACAACGGTATACAAAACAAATTATGCTTTCTGGTTCTAGAAATTTATTGATGTACTTTTTTAGTTTTTTGAATTTTATAAAAACAAAAAAAACAAAAAAAAAAAAAAGCTGAAGCTCGATTAGCCCGGAATGTAGCGTTTTTAAAAAAATTGTAGAAACGGTATTAGGAAAAGGAGAGGTACGCCGAAGATGAGTGGCGTGGCTAGTTGTATTATATATAAAACTGGTCTGACCAAACACATTATCAAATTTTTTAATAATTCACCTAAGATATCCGACACTAGTTCTATAAATATTCGATCAATTTGTAATAAATCATTCATTTTTTTTTATTTATTTACAAAATTCACGGGCTAAGCCCAATTCACATGTCGTGTTAATATTAATAAAATTAATTTACAACAAGTAAAACAGATATAAAAACAAAACAAAGCAAAACAAAATACAAAAAGAACTGGAGAATAAAAACCAGCAATTGATGGACCCTCTCACATCATCTTTAATTGGCAAATATTTCGACTGGCATTACGCCTAGTCATCATCAGTGCAAACAAATGATTTGGTGGAGGGCCCGTGTCAAACAATGGTTGAGGATTATTTTAAAATTTCTCGGAGAAGCAGGGGTCAGACGCAAGTGCAAGCGAAGTTTACTAAACTTGCGCGCACCCGCCTCTGCCCCCCCCCCCTTGCATGATGATGACCAAGGGTAATGCCAGTCGACATGTTGTTATTTAAAGATGATGTGAGGGTCCATCATTGCTGTTTTATTCTCCAGTTCTTTCCTATACATCTTATCCAGCGAAAATCTTCCAATTGCAAAATACAAAAATTTTCCAACAACAACAACAACAACAACAAGGATCAGTAGTTAATGTAAATTGCATTCAACCAGCCGCAGGATCCCAGGAAAACGCTACAGCAGCCGCACATCTCTGATCTTTTCGATGCTTGTGTGGAAGATATCAACTTGGCCTCCATATGTGTTCCCCAGTCTATGTAATCGCGTGAGTGGAGCATTTTGACTGTAGTTATAAGAATATGTATCGAGATGGAAGGTGTCGGAGTTTCTTGTTTAGTGGCACGGAACCCTTATATCAATCAAGCCAAGTAGTTCAGGACAATCAAAACAATTCATAATTTTAAATAAAGTGATCAGGTCACTAATGATGCGTCGGTCGTCAAGCGGTCTCATGTTTAACATGGCCAGAACTTGGCTGCTTGACATGTCCACTCTACGGTTTTTGTATTTTACGTATCTTATAAATTTACTTTCCACGGACTGGAGACAGTTAGACTGGGCGGCAGAGTACGGCGACCAAATGGTGGAGTTGAATTCCAATCTCGATCGAACCAAACTGCAGTATAGGAACTTCAGCGCGGATGTATTACTAAAAGATCGAGTGTTCCGACAAATGAACCCGAGCAGTGATGAAGCCTCTCTTGGTAATAATAATTAGGAATCGACCGAAGTTTCGGTTACGATTTGGGTCAATTTCGGCCAAAAGTCCAGGTTTCGGCCAACACCTGAGTTTAAAAAAGTGGGATGAGACTCTTAAGCAAAAAAAAAAAAAACGTCGAATGAGATTAGCACCTAAAAAAAGTCAAATGATTTTCGCAAGAGGGAAATATGGAGTGATTGTTTGAGTCACGAGAGAAAATTTATTTATTTTTATGCTTTTATAAAAGATACATAATATATAATAACATTTATAAAGTATTTATTGTTAAAAGATCAATGAAAATCAACCAAATGCATTAAATATTATTAGCTACCATTCTGACATCTCTTGGCAAATTTTTGAATTACTTGATTTTTTGGACATGCTTTTTATGACACACAACGCCATCTTATCGGGAAAAACATGCGTAACCACTTCGCTCCCGTTCACCCTTAATAAAATGATATGAATTTTTTATAGGAAATTTTAAGAAAACTGTTTCGATTTCTGCCGAAAATCTTGTTCAGACCCTAATAATAATACATGAAAATAAAGTGGGAAAAGAGGCGCGTGTTTAAGCGCAGTTGGGCACTTATTCATGAATGATGTTAGAAAAAATAAAAAATAATAAAGGATGCTTAATTTCATCATTCTCTTCTTTCAAAATAATTCATCTCCGTGTTTCAAGAGCGCAATGCTCGCCATAGAAAAAATCCCCCACCTCGCTGTTGTTCTTTGTAGTCGAGTAATTAATAAATTAGTGGGTTGTGACTTATTCGAGCTCCCCATTGCCGACAAAGATAGAGACATAATCAGGTCGACGATCAATCCACGTCGCCATTAATTAAATGTCGTAAATTCAACGCTGTCTCCACCGCTAAACGCAACACTCCAGATTTATATGGATTCATTTATATTATACACTCCTCCTGTCTTTTATACCTATATATATTTATCAACTTATTTTCTTAAGAAAATAAACTGAATAAACAAAAGAAAAAATAACATGAACGCACAAATCCTTGTTCTATGTAAAAGGGAATTTAATTTATATAATTGAAAATAAACGACTGTGAGGGGACTGACTATTTGTGTATCTAGGTAGGGAATAAAAAAATAATGAAATAAGAATATGAAGTTTTTTGAGAGGTCTAACTATTAAAAAAATTCTGGTGTGACTGGTCGCATAGCACAACTTGTTGTGTTTTGTACTTGTCACACCAGAATTTTTGTGTTTATATTTTTTTTCTGGAATGGGTGCATAAGGTCCGAAGACCTATAATGACCAATAGTCACATGCAGCCAGGAAGAAAATAAAAACAAAAGGAGAAGCATAAAGGGGAAACTCAACTGCGGGAACTGAGAAGATGCCTGTTGAGGTTAGACTTGAAAGTCTGAAGATTGTAGCTTTTGGGGAAGATAGACGCAGGGAGCTTGTTCCAATCACGGGAGGTCATAAGGACAAAGGAAGAATGAAATTGATTTGTTCTGTTAGTCGTGATCTGAACAGCATAGGGATGCTGGGAAGATATATTTAGTTTCCGGCAGTCCATTAGAATTCAAGATGTTAAATTTATAAAATTTATATTTCTTTTGAAGTACAAGAGTAAAGAGGGCTTCAAACAATTTTGAGAGCAAAATGAGAATATATATTTTAAAGAGCATCTAAAAAATCATTGTGTGGTTTTATGAAACCACGATGAAAGTGAAACTTTTTTTTCGGATCGTAGGCATTTAACTGAAAATTTTCCAAAAATTATTCAATTTAGGGCAGTGATTTCCCAACTTTATTTTACACGCCTCCCTTAAAAATATTTAATCTTATGACGCCTCCCCCCCCCATTTTATGAAACAATACAAAAACAAAAATTTTAATGCTAAAAAATATAAATTTATATAAAAATATTTTTTTTTATTTATTCTTATTTATATTAAAACTATCAATCATTTGGAAAATTGGTCCTGGTGGCCAATATTCGTCCCTCCCAGTTTGGAAAACGCTGGTATAAGGGTATTTTATGGTGGTGGAATTTGTATCAGGAATAAAAGTTAGAAGAAAACGCAACCAGAACTTTAAAAATATATTTTAACAGCCTACGTTTCGGCCTTGGTCAAAGCCATCCTCGGATGACCACTAACAGCTCCGAGGATGGCTTTGACCAAAGCCGAAACGTCAGCTGTTAAAATATATTTTTAAAGAAAAAATTCTGGATTCGTTTTTTCTAACTTTCATTCCTGAAGAAAAAATATTTTTCTCAAATCTTATTTTCACGCCCTAGGGGGGTGCCTAACTTAAATATAAAATTTCAACCTCCTAGCTCAATTCCTTCATGCTTTAAATTGAACCCAGACAGACACACAGGCAGACCATGTCGCGAAAACCACTTTTTTGCATTCAGGGGACCTCAAAACGTGTATATCCATCAAAGACTCGACATTGAATTTTTGAAAAGAATCCAATACTTTCTCTCTATATATATTTGTATATTAACTTATACATTTAGGTAAGAGAAAGTAAAAATTCAAATCAGAATTTTGAGATTAGTTCTATATACAAAAAGATGCGGTAACTCACCCCAGTAAAATTCTAAGTGGACTAATCATATCTTACTTTTCTACCTAATGAAAAAAATCCCTACAAAATTCTGCAGGGGATTCGATGGGTTCCTAAGTTACCCAGTGTTATTATTATCTGTTTATGAGAGTTTCGAAATCTTCAAAAATTAATTCCGCCCCAGTAATAAGAAATTTCAGAATGACATTAAAATGTTTCTATCCTACTATACTATTTGCTAAACATTGAATATAAATTTTAACTCAAACGGAATGCACTTATTTCTTAGTAAAAGTAGTAAAAAACATTAAAATCTTGTGCATTATAGGGGATGGGGCATTAACCCCCCTGGTTAATGCCTCCATACCCCCCCTTTAAGGAAATGCGAGCCTTCACCGCGAAATTACACTCAAATAATTTGAATACATTTATAAATAATTATTTAAATTTTTATTTTATTTTGAAATTATTTTATTTTAATTTTCAACCCTTAATCCACCCCTGAGTAAAAGTATATTAAAGATAGTTTGGAGGGAAAGTGGTGTAGGTTTTCCGTGAAACATATTTATAAGTAAAAATTAAAAAAAAGTTAAATATTTTATAAATTCATATATCCAAAAAAATAAGGTGTGCCCCCCGGGGCGGGCACCGCCCCCCCCCCGCGCTCCCCGTGTTTTGTGTTATTGGTGGGGGGGCCCCCCGGGCCCCAAGTGGGGGGGGTGTGCTTTGGTTGGTGGGGTGGGCGCACCCTGAACGCGTGGATCGGTGGGTCGGTCGCTCCCCCCCCCCCCCCCCTTCTTTTTTTTCCTTAGTTTAGTAAATATTTAATTGTATATTTTTTCTCGCCGGTTATCAATTCGTAAAATATATTAAATATTATTTTTATATTTTATTATTGTGTTTAAAAAAAAAAAGATAAAAAATAAAAAACTAATTTTTTTTCAATGACACCTACACTCTTCCCCTTCCCCTTTCAACAGCTTATATTCACCCTCTACCCTTAGTGAAATACAAAATATTTAATTTCATATTCAAAAACAATCGTTTTTTGCAGTCAAATTATTTGTTTCTATCATTTTTTTTTCAACGATAAAATGCATAATTATTACCTTAAATAAGACCCTCAAGAGGGTGTGCTGGTTGACAGTGAGGTCAGGGTGGGTTACACTATATTAATTATTCACTTTGATTCACTTTAAACACAAATTAAAAAGAACAGAGGCGCCTGCCGGCAGGCCACACACTGGACTGAACGAGAATCTCGACTCTCTCTCTGTTTGTATAGGAATAAAATAGATGAAAATAACAATTCCCTTTTTATTAAAAGTAAAAAAATACCTTTGCTCTAATCTAACTTTATTTATAACTGGAAAAGAATGTCAACAAGTGATTTGGAATATTCCAAGGCCTTTCTTAAATAATCAACCCTTCATTCCCCCTAATCAAATAATAATCAACGCTATTTTTTGAAGGGTTTTCTACCTTATTTGGCTTCGATTTAGCTAAAATAAAAAGTACTTTTACTAGAAAAAAAAAAACAAGTTTTAGTATGATAACTTAAAATTTTCGAATAAAATATCATTTTTCAACTTCTAAAAGTTTTCACGAGAAAGCTGAAAAAATTTCATAAAAAAGTTACATAAAAAATAAACCAAATTTCGAAAAAATTTTTTTTGTAACAAAAAAAA
>JAKCPI010027268.1:0-21543 GCA_023213315.1 Euborellia annulipes
ATCATATATTTTAAAATATTTATTTCTAAACTTACTAAAATAAGAGTAGCCACAGGAGTCATATATGAGAGCACCATACCACGAATCACAGACATCCAGCAATATCGACGAGTTTCATAATTTTCATGAGTTGCCAGATAACAGATCTAAACATAACAAAACAGGAAAAAATTATTCTAGTTATATTTCTATAAGCCTTTGGTGAGAATTTAATTTATTATATTAACTAAATAGCAATATCCCCAAAATCAGTGGATCAATGTTTTGAATTAGGAAGCAGTGAAAAAAGTGTACCGGTATATATATAAAAAATCTTACGAAATCCTTTGCCTCTTCATTTAATGGTCTATTAAATTTCTTCTACTACTAATTCTACTGTTGCAAAGGGAACAAAATTATATCTATATCAGTTATAGATTTCTAAGGTAAAAAATCTAATTCATTAAGTCAAAATTTAGACTCACCCAAGTGAGTTAAGTGCAGCCTCATTTCCATTTTTTCATTTTTATTTGAAGTAATGGTTTTATGATATATTCCAGATATTTCAAATAATCTTCCAATACTTTGGTAAGCCTTTACACAGGTAATGACAACAAATATTGTACTTTTTTGGGAAAGATATAGTTTTCATTGTCCAATCCAATAATGGAAAAATTGTTATCCACTTTGTCTTGAAAGAAGGACTTTTAAAATCCAATTTTCTCTTCTTTTTTGTTAATTTTTTATTTTTATGGAGCGGCATTGTGAATATTTCAAAAATAAAATGTCATTTTGACAGATAAACTTGGAGCTACAACAAC
This sequence comes from Euborellia annulipes, assembly GCA_023213315.1. Taxonomy (NCBI): domain Eukaryota; kingdom Metazoa; phylum Arthropoda; class Insecta; order Dermaptera; family Anisolabididae; genus Euborellia; species Euborellia annulipes. The sequence goes on from JAKCPI010027268.1 coordinate 801, forward strand.
GCCACATGCGGGTTTTTTTGGAACACCTTAATTGCCTATTTTTAGCGCAACTTCGCGGGCCTTATAAAAAAAAAAAAAAATAACCAGTTCTTGAAAACGAAAAATGCTTTTTCTTGTTATTTTTTTTATAGATTTCATGAGCAAATAAGTTTTCAAGACCATTCTTTAAATATAAATGACTTGAGAAAAGTTGACGATTATTTGAGTAAGGAAAATAAATGAATAAAAACTAAATTAAAAAAACCCATCTTTCTATTTGCATTCATTAGTATATTTTATTTAGATTGACGAAAAAATTTAGGATAATGAATAAAAAAACCCAATGAGAAATTAATAAATGGAGATCCCAACACCATCTTTTGACGAATCTTTGAATCTTATATTTAAAAATGAAAATGAATATAAAATACAATTGAATAAAGGTAAATAAAAAAAAAAACTCTACTATACAAATTTATAATTTTTTAAACAAGAAATAATGAAAATATATTTATAAAAAAAATTTAATTAAAAAAAAAATGAGATTAAAATATCTTGAATGAAATCAGCCGCCTTACTCTCTTCCTATTTCGACAGCCAATCACTTTCCGAGAGGGACACATCACGTGATCAGCTGACTCGATTGTTAATGAAAATAGCTTCATCATGTTTGATCTGTGAGCCTCATAAAAGAGAGCAAGTGTGTTGAAAATTAATTGTGAATTTTTTTCTAATTATACAGTTTTACTTTAATTTATTTATCTCGTGTGGTTGATTGTGATAATTAAAGTGTTTTATGAATGTTTTTGTGAATTCGAAGAAAGGAAAGAATGGAAATAGGTAAGATTTCTTTTAAGCAATTTAATTAAACAAGATGGTAACCTATTTGAGGCATCTCCTTAATAAAATTATTTTTAGACATTTTTTATTGCTGCCATACTAGAACTAGTATTTGTCCAATTTACTAGCTGAACAATGCCTTCGAGGCGATATACATTTTTTGCCATACTTTAATAATTAGACTAATATTTTAAAACATACAATTAATATTTATTAAATCAAACAAAAAACTAAACACTTAAATGATCCACTGGAACAGAGACATGTTGAATTTTTATTCTACAGATTGACTCCCGGCATGGGCGTAGCCAGACATCTTGTTAGGGGGGGGCAACCCCTCGTTAGGACGAGGGGGGTTTGCAATTAATATATACATTATTAATTATTTATTTAAATAAAAAAAAATTAAATTAATGTAGTGGATTCGGGCGTTAAAAAAAATTCCCAATGGGAAAAATATATATTTTTTTGTTTTTTTTTTTTTAATTTTTAGGAGAAGCCAGGGGGGCAACGGCCCCCCTGCCTCCCCCTGACTACGCCCATGACTCCCGGCAATACCTACATTTTTCAAATGTTTGAGTTAATAAATATTTAGTGTAGGCCTATCTTTTAACACACTATTTCATAGATCTGAAGAGGTAAAGTGGCTGTTGTATTTAAATAATAGGTGAAAGGCAGGGGCGTATATAAGGGGGGTGGGGGACGCCCCCCCCCCGAGATATTTCAAATCTATATACATATATACGGATATGTAGTCAATATCTATATTTTTGTTTGAAAAAGTGCGTCACATAAATAAAAGAAATAAAAAAATGAAATTTTTAAAAAACTTTGGCCTCTGAAAGAGCCGAGCGGAGCCCCTTTGGGCTCAGGTAAAATCAGAAAAAATTTGGATAAAAAAAAATTTAACGAAAATTTGTCTCTGAGAGGGCCGGGCCCCTGGTGAAAACGAAAAAATTTGGATTAAAAAAAAAATTTAACGAAAATTTGTCTTTGATAGTAAGGCACGGGGCCCTGGGGGCTGAGGTATTACCTGTATTTGGGGGGGGGGGGGGCCCCCCCGCCCCCCGGCCTTATCTACGAGGGGGTGTCAAAAAATAACCATAACAGGAATTATTTTTTTACTAGAAAATTTTGTTTACTTTTATTCAAAATCTGAATCTTGTTTTTATCTTATTTTGTTTTTCCTGGCTGCCATCCGCTATTCTTATTTGTTTTCTCGGAAAGTGGGAGAGAGGAGGGGGGGGGGGGCGGAATGGTCCCATGTTTTTATTAATAACATAAAAACAATTTATTTTTATTTTTAGGTGACCAAATCAGCTTCTCGTCTAATTCTCATCTAATTCTCGTAATTTGAACATCATCTAAGGAGGAGGATATTTTGGTGAGTTCTAAAACATGCCTATATTTATTAAAATTAAAAATTCAAAGTGATTAAGAGAAATATCGTAATATACTTTATGTCTATAAATGTATTTATTGCGCCGTTATTTACTTGTATGAATAGTTTTGACGAAATCTAATTTTAAACAAAAAAAACCATGGACTCTTACATTCGATCATTTTGATTTGATCATACACAATATAGTACAAACTTTTTTTGGGGCTTCAAATCATTAAAATTCTTTGAAATCTCAAATTATTTGATTATACTCCATTTACCTTCGAGAGTTCTTTGAAAATTAGGAGATCAATATATTTTATTTGTGTTCCAATTAACACCATGTGTTTTTACATTTGTTGAAATGAAGAAGAATAATAACATCTAAAATTTGAATAGCATTTGTTTTTTAATTTTTTATGATCGTCTTTTAATATAAATCTTTTTTTTTTTTTTTTAATTTTATAGCTCTAATAACCAACCATAAATTAATCTATATCATATTTCTCAGTCTGTATATAATATAGTTTGAACTTGACATTGAAATAAATAGGTCATTTAACTTCTTAGCTGAGGGCAGCTAGCTTGTCTCGGGGCGGGATGAGGGGGAGAGGGGGATGAAAGACGCCATCAGAAATGTCTCAAATTATGCAAGTTTAAAAGCCGTTGGGTGGCCCCTTGGGAACAACTGTGTGATGTAATATACATGTGATTCAGTAGCGTAGCCAGGATTTCTGCTTGGGGGGGGGGGGGGCAAAAGTTTTATGAACCCCCCTTCTCCAAGAAACTTAAAGTGGACAAATTTTAAAGAAAAATAAAAACAAATAAAATAAAATTTTTTTTTTCTTTAAATAAAAAATAATTATAATTAGGAATTTCGCTGGATCATATACACATAGAAGGGACCGGAGAATAAAACCAGCCGTTAATGGACGCCTCTCACATCAATTTAATTCGTAAATATTTCGACCGGCATCACGCATGGTCATCATCAGTACAAAAAAAATGATTTTTCGGAGGGCCCGTGTCAACCAATATGAGGGGGGGGGGGGGAAAAAAGGGAAAAAAAAAGGGGGGGGGGGGGGGGGGGGGGGGGGGGGTTAAAACCAATCCGAAAAATAATTTTTTTTGTACTGATGATGACCAGGCGTGATGCCGGTCGAAATATTTACGAATTAAATTGATGTGAGAGGCGTCCAAACGGCTGGTTTTATTCTCCGGTTCCTTCTATAAAAAATAATTTTAATACAAAATTCGTAAATATTAGAGATTTTTTCAATTATTTATGTTTTTTTTTTTTTTTTTATTTTTTATTTGAGATAAAAAAATAAAAAATAAAAAAAAAAAATCATTAGGGAAAACAATAGGTACTTTTTTGTTTTGGAGAAGGCTTTGGGGGGGGGGTGGCCCCCTTGGGCCCCCCCTGAATACGCCACTGATGTGATATATCAGTATTTCCATGTTTTTTCGAATTATTTAGGTTTTTTGGTTTTGCGTATAGTATCTACACATTTAATATAACAACACGAACTATAAACAGCTCTCCTGAAAAATGATAGAAATTGAGATACGCCACTACGTGATTCAGGCGACGATATATCTGTTATCTTTTTAGAGTTTTGTTTGTAATATTAAATATATCTAATATTAAATTGATCGTTCTTTGCTGTTAAATCAATCCATTCCTACAAATAAGTCGTTTAATGTAAAGCTTTGTTTGAAAAAGATGAAATTTTTTCAAAAAAACGCTGAATTGTAAATCTAAATTAGCCAGTCGTTTAAGATAAAGATCATTTGCGAGATGAGTTTTTGTTTTGATTGAACAAAATTTCGCCCCCTAGATTCCAACCAAGGGGTGCAATTTTGCCCAATCAAAACACAAACTCATCTCGCAAATGGCCTTTTTTTTAGGAGATGGTTATATTTGATTGATAGGTTGCTATTTTTAGTATCCATAGTTTCTAATTAATAACGTTTAATAATGTTTAATTGAAAGGTTACTTGTTCAATGCACAAGTAACCTTTCAATTAAACTCATGCCTTTGTATGATATTAAGATCATTGTTAAGTCTTTCAAAGAATACATTGTTAATGTTTGTTGAGATTGTTTAATAATGTCAACAGACTATCTTGTCACTACCTTCTATCTCTAATATTTGACACTTATACTGTCCCGAGGAAGAGCGCGACGGGCGTTCCAAACGTCGACAGAATAAATTTGTTTTTTATTTTCCTTGGCTGACTCCATTCCACGCAACTATAGTTAATAATTAAAAACTCCCATAATAATAATAATAATAATACAAACCACAATGTTTATTTAATAAACATAGACCTCGTTTATGTTGCGTGTTGCGTGACTACAAAAGATATTTGCGGGGGCGTCTTTATTTTACTTTACACAATTGATCATGCTGTTGTCAAATTGATAATTTTTTTTTCTTTGTTGAGCCTTGTTGTTATTTAATAAAATAATATTTAGGTAACTTACCAAAACGAAAAGGCCAGGACAGAGCCAGGCAAAAGCTGTGTGCATTCTAAGTCGAGGAGGACGCTCTGATAAGCGCCGGTAGATGATAACACTGATCCCTAAGAGCCAAAAACATGAGGCCAGATGCATATAATGCTGCAGAACAGCAATCCATCGACAAAGACATCGGTCATGGGGCACCTGAAAACCATAATAATTACTGTTATAAATTAATGTAGGGCTATTATTTGGTAAATAAATGACTAAATTTTTTATCTGTTCTTTATTGAAATTTGTGCAACAAAAAGTTCCCTCAATCGACACGTGTAGCGCCACCAATCAAACGCGCCGTGTAGCTATGCAACCTATCTACATAGCAGATATTTAACTTATCTATGTATAAGGGGTGTTTGAATTTTTACTTTCTCTTACCCTATTTATGCAATATATAGAGAAAGTATTGTGATCATGTCAAAAATTCGATGTCGAGATTTTTTTAAATTAATTTGAATTCATTATATCAACTTTGTTGTTGTTGTTTTTTTAAATGAGGGCTTGATGAAGATAAAACATTTGTTGAAACTTTGCTAACAATAGCTTACTTTGCCCAAACACACTGATAAATTTGCCAGACCCACTTTTTCAAAATGATGAATGAAATGCTGTTAATTTTATTCAAGTATCTATCATTTAATGCATAATGAATAGGGCTCGGATTTATAGGCACTAAAAATCTTTAAAATAGGCAGGCAACTAAGCACTAAAAATTATTAAATTAGGCACTTAAAAAGGCATTTATTGTAAAAATAGGCACTAAAAAAGGCACTTAAAAGACATTATTTAAGAAATAATATAAAAAATTTAAAAAATTGATGTCTTATTTTTGGTAATTTGGTGTGACTGGTCGCATAGCACACCATTTTTTCTTAATTTCGGTAATTCTGTACTTGTTTGTCAGAATACAAATGCAAATCAAAATTTTAAGTACTAATTTTTAAAATTTTACATTAAAAATAAATTTTTTTTTGAAAAAAAGTATTTTTTTTTTCAAATCTCGGGAGGGAGGGGTAATTACCCCCTTTACCCCCCCCCCCTTGAAATATTTTTGATAATTCAAAAAAATTTTAAATTTAGGCCATGTATAGCTCGTAAAAAATTGAAATTGGCTATTTGAACGTAAAATAGGCACTAAAAAAGGCATTTATAGATGAAATAGGCACTAAACCCAAAATCGGCCAAAATAGGCATTATAGGCACTAACAAATGCCTCTTATTTTATTCAGAATTTCATGAAACGTATACATATCATATTGGCCTAAATTTTAAGCCATAAATTAAAAAAAAGGCAAATAGGGCGAAATCCGAGCCCTAATAATGAAAATAACAGATATAAGATTAGAATAAGCATATACCGTATATCAAATGGTTGCTATGGTAAACAAAATATAAATATTTTCCCATACTTATAAATTTTACATCTTGAATTCTAATATATCGGCGGAAACTAAATATATGTCGACACGAAAAATCTGGTGGGACAGTCACCCCAGATTTTTTTTCATTTTTACTTTCTCGTACCCTATATATGAAATATATAGGAGAGAAAGTATTGCGATCATGTCAAAAATTCGATGTCGAGATTTTGATGGATATACATGTTTTGAGGTCCCCTGAGTCCAAAAAAGTGGGTCCCGCAAATTGGTCTGTGTGTGTGTCTGTGTGTCTGTGTGTGTGTGTGTGTAACGATTTTTAGCATGAAGGAGTTGAGCTACCGGATTGAAATTTTATATTTAACTTAGGTACCTTTGAAGAATCTCAAAATAAGCTTTTGAACAAAATCGGCCAAAAAGTACTAGTACTTTACTGATGTACTTTTTCAGTTTTTTTCGATTTTCTCAAAATTCCCTCCAAGGATTTTTTTTAAAATTCATAAATGAACTATTTTTAGATGCTCTTTAAAATGTATATTCTCATTTTGCCGTTGAAATCTTCTGAAGACCACTTTACTCTTGTTCTTCATAGGAAAGATAGAAATGGTTGCCATGGTAACGGAATTTAAATCTTTTTCTTTTTATTAGATTAAAAATCAATTATTATTTAAATTCCCATTTTTTTTTTAAATTTATTTGTGTCTTTAATTGTTTCAAAGAAAACATATATGTTCTCTCTCTCACTTGCAAACATTATCGTCTCTCTCTACTCTTTTTATTAAATTCCCTTTCCACCTTATCTTCGCATAGAAACAATGTTAATTTCCTATAGGGATTTGTATGTTAATTTCGATTCAAAAGGGGGTCCCCTTTGGAACTTTTAGGCATTTAAAATTTTTTTTCCCAATTCTTATGAAATTTTGTATTTATTTACGATTCTATATTGTGTATAAAATGTCCAAATATGAGATTAAAATTTTGAAAAATAACCATAGTTTATTTCAACCAGTCAACATTTAAAATGCAAGTTTGAAACTAAGGTGCTATGGGAAACTAAATATATCTCGACACAAAAAATCTGGTGTGACCAGCACGGTGCACAACTTTCTCTTACCGAAGGGTAAGAGAAAGTTGTGTGCTGTGCGCCAGTCACACCAGATTTTTTTAGACTTTTCGGTCTTAGGCATATTTTCCACCGTCCAAAATCAAAATTAATAGCCATTTGTGCCAGATATTAGAATTAAATATAGTTTAAAAGAATTTGTTAATCATCGATATGAAGCGTAATTCTCATTGAACCCCTAATTGGAGATGAAAGCTCTGCTCGGATGCTTGTTGGAGCTGATGATGGTTGGGATGTTGAAGCTATTGTCCCTGTGTAATTAGCCATAACATTCTCCAACACATACAGACATACAAACACGCACACACGCACACACTTAACTAACCAAGACAAAGGGAACATGTCCTTCTGAGAAGATGGTGGGGGACACTGCTGGAATGGAGTTTATTGAAAGCGATTAACTCAGCCAAACTAATTGTTTCCAAAGGGGTGAAAATATCAAAGGGATCATTTTGAGAACTTTGTTTAAGAAAAAATTTAGATATGCAGGTGAAAATTGAAAGAGAGAACGTGATTCTTCTAATATTGATATTTGTTCTTAAAATAGAAAATTCGTTTAATGGTAAAGAATTAAGTTAATTTAAATATATTATTATTATATATACGTATAATATATTATATTAAATTATATTTCGGCCTCTGATCAACACTAGATTTAGACGAATTGAGTTTTAATTTTTACTTTCTTTTACCTGTATATGGTATATGTTAATAGGGTGGGTGTACCAGTGCCAAACCAGGCACCAGTAGTAGACCATTTCAAACTTCAAACCGAAATATTAACCATCTGTTGAATTCTCAGCCACTTTCCTTTACTTTTGGTAGGACTGCTGTACTTCTACCAATCATGTAATCATAGATACAAGTGATGTATACGCCAATTACATCATTAAAACTCACATAATCCGAAACGACAATCGTTCACTTCGTTCCTGGCGGCCATTTTAATAAGCAACGTGTATAACGCTAAGTTTTTTTAATCTTTTTAAATGTTTGTTTATTTCAATCATTGCAATCTATTTTCGAATTAACTACATAGTATAATACATATATTAATAATATTTAATAATATTATGTCTTATTTCATTAGAAAATGCTAATTTAAATCAATGGTTGTCATTGGTAAACTAATGGAACACGAATTCAATGATGTTCCAGTAATATTCCATTTTGTCTACAACTCGTGATTAAGCTTTTTTGATAATTTTTTTTTCTTTTTTCTTTTACATTTGTATTTACTTTATACACTGAATACATTATTATAATAAACTACTGAAAAAATTACAAAGTTCCAGTTGTAGACCAGTGGTTTATTACTGGTAACATCTACACTATGAATTTGTTCCAGTAATTCACCACCTACATTTTTTTACAAACACAATGCCACCATAAAGAACGTTTTTCAAATATGGAGGAACACGTCATAAAAACGAGAGACGAGATAAGCAAAGGCGCAAAAATTAGAGAAACATGCCTAAAATATAATTTTCCCTACACAACTCTCATAAATAAAATGAAAATGAAGATCCCTGTACAGAGAAAAATGGGACCTCTCACTATATTGACCAAGTAAGAAGAATCCTTGCTTAAAACAATGGCAAAAAAAAGAATTTGCACTCAATAAAGAAATGGTAGTTGTTGACACAGTTAAAAAAATTGTAATTGAACAGAAACGACCAAATCTCTTTAAAGATAATATACCGGGCAGAAAATGGTTTTCCAGTTTTTTAAATCCAGATATAGTTTGCACGTCACGCTGAATCTATCAACATTTCTAGAAGTCTGGTAACAGAAACTGCTTTGAGAAAGTGGCATGCAAATTTAAAGTATTAATAAAGAATGGAGCATTTGTAAAAGTCAGAAAAAGAGATGGATGAAATCAAAAGTTTTTTACGGGCTTTGTAGCATAAGTATTAGATGAAACTTGTAGAATGATGAAAATTTGTGATGATTACTAATACAAAAACTTGTTATTATTAATAATAAAATTATTCTTCATTAAAAGAATTCGTTTTATTTACTGGTTTACTATTGGTACAATATCTGGTATATTACTGGTACAATCTGGTCAACCTTAGGAACATTGCGACTTTCCACATTCATTATTAAATAAAAAAAAACTTAATAGCTATTAAGAAAATTTGAATAGGCTACATGATTCTATGGTAGATAAAGAGTACGTTGATTTTTTTTTGCAATGATTGTCTCAATAATTGAGTCACATTATCAAAATTTGTTTCAAAATTTCTGCTAATTGGTTTGTTACTGGTGCACTCACCCTATATATATATAGAGAGAGAGAACGTATTCGATTCATGTCAAATATTCGATGTCGAGATTTTGATGGATATACACAAAATCGGCCAAAAAATACTAGTTCTTTACTTTTTCATTTTTTTTTTTCGATTTTCTCAAAATTCGCTCCAACGATTTTGATTAAAATTCAAAAATCAATTTTTTTTTAGATAGCTCTTTAAAATGTATATTCTCATTTTGCCATTGAGATCTTCGCAATTTATATGTTATTCACCCTTTTCCTGGTAGAGACAATAAATCTAGACTGTTAAGCACAGAACACAATTTTAATTACCCGAGGTAAGAGAAAGTTGGTGTACTGTGCGACAGACACATCAGATTATAATTGGACCCTGTTACCCATTAGTGTGTCAGGCGTTAGCTACCGAGTTTTGAGAAAATTAACATTAAAGTTTTTTGTTTTCATTGGATTATATATAATTTTTTTTGTCAATTGTGCAAGTAACATTAAATATAAATTTTTTTTGGACATATTTCATAAAAAATACTATTAATTATAGCATTTGACACAATATTCCGTGCTTAACTTAATTTTTAATTTTTTGGCGCTTGACACACTAATGCATAACAGGGTCCAATTAATAGGTCTATCTATTCGAATTAAAATAAAAATTTTTCGAAGGACATGTGCAATATAATTCAACTACGTATAATATTTTATTTCCTTTCTGTTTGTTTGGTATTCTTGTTGAATGGAATTTTCATATTAAATAAAAATAGAAATGAGATGACTGGGCTTTGTTGACAAATTCAGTTTTATTTTAGCATTTTATAAAAGAATATATTATTGAAAGAGAAATAAAGAACGACCTTTGAATAAAGGTGCATTTTTACTACATATCATTTTGATCAAAAGTGAATTTTTTTTTTTTATGTGCATCTGACTTCATATGATGCTTTATATATTTTATTTTCTAAAAATAGATTTGGACAGGTTTATCCGAGTGGAAAGTCGTATCCATTCAGTTGGTTTTCTGGGCAAATCAACCAGCTCTTTTGCGAAACGGATTAGGCTTTGGTAATTTCGAGGTTTTAAAGAAGTTAATCCTCTATTATTTATCCGATCTATTTTATTTTTTAATGGGTCTATATACAGTTAGAAAATAATCTAGAATCAATATCTCTATAAAGAATAAAAGATGGAAAATTGATTTACAAAAATAATGTCAAGGTTTTACTTTCTCTTACCTCTATATATGTTAATATATATAGAGAGAAAGTATTGGATTAATTTCAAAAATTCGATGTCGAGATTTTGATGGATATACACGTTTTGAGGTCCCCTGAATCCGAAAAAGTGGTTTTCGGGACAATGGTCCGTCTGTGTGTCTGTGATCAAAATATCTCAAGAACGAAAAGAGCTAGGATGTTGAAATTTTCGAAATTTCGATTGTTGTGTGCTGGGTCTGGTCACACCACATTTTTTTTATTTGGACTCTGAAATTTATCAATAATCTAAAATCAAATGTATTTATTTTGTGTTTAGGTTTTTTTATGGTCTAGTAGTTTTTGGGATTAGAATAAATAACTCAGTGCTCAAACTCACTTGTGGCAAAGAATGATTGTGAGAAAAGAATAAATAAATCTATTGGAATTTTGTAATAAATTAATTATTATCTCAAATGGAATTTCTGTCGAAATCTTGGCATAAATATTTTATTAATTCTTACCTGAACGCCGAACATGAATAGAATATTGCTTGCACCCAGGGATAGGGCCGTATTTAGTAAGGCCACTGCAGAAGCATCCCTAGGAGCTAATCGTAACCGCTTTAGGGCAGTACCAATTGTCATCATTTGGGCCAGTAATGAAATACTTCCACTCGCCACAAGGGCCTAAAAAAGAAATTTAACAAACCTATAAATTTTCAAATTTTTACTTTTTATTTTATTGTGCTAATAAATTATTTTGGATATTTTGGATTTTAGATTCCTCTTTGCTTTCCCAAAAAGGTCTAATAATGATAGAGTTATATAATTTTTGAATATTAATTTTGAACTCAAAAATCAATTAATTATTCCCCACATTCCGACTTTTTCTGATTGATTTAGATTTGATTAAAAATTCAATAAAATTACCTGTCTACTTGTCTTGCCGTGTGTGTGTGAAGAGGATCCAAAGTAGATATACATGACACTATCGATGAGATCATGATCATGAAGATCGGTGTCAGCCAAACTGTCATCTGGCAAAGATAATTCCTCATCTGAAATTTCTGGTGCTATTTTTTCAGCAGGACTAATTATATTAGGACCTTCGCCAATTTCTTCCTCTGAATTTGAGGATAATTCGGGCTCAGGAATGACACCGGGTTCAGCTCCTAAGCCATCCTCTGAAACAAAAAAAAAAATAAAAATAAATAAATAAATAAAATAAAGTAAATTTAAACTTTTATAATTAATTTAATGAAGAGTGTGTAGAGACAAAGGCAGCCAAGAAATAATGCTCTAAATGCTTTTTACTAATTATCCGGAAACGTTTCGGTGCATTTATTATTTATATTTATATTACTTATACTTTACTGATGTACTTTTTTAGTTTTTTTTTTTCTATTTTTTAAATATTCCCTTTGACGTTTTCTTTCAAATTTTAAATAGGCCTATTTATTATTTTCGATAAACAAAACAATTTATGCTAGGTCTGGTTTTTGGAAGACTTCGAGTACTAGTACATTACTGATTAACTTTTTTAGATTTTTCCAATTTTATCAAAAGAAAAAACCATCGAGCTTCAGCTCGGTCATCCCGGAACTGATTCTTATTATATAATTAGATATATAATTATATTATATAAATCTCCGTTTCGCGGCTTATCTACGCGATGTATATAATATCTTAAATATTATATATAATTTCTTATTTATGATTCTTATTAGTGTGAGGTGGATAGCTGTATTAATGTTAATTGTATTAATAGTAATGAATAAAAAAGAGCGAATGCAGCTATTTTTATTTCGTTTATTAGGCACTTCAAGCCGGCGTTTCGGTCAGATTTGCGACCATCCTCACGGCTGAAGTGTGTCAATAAAACTCCTCAAAAAGTCGAAAATATTTATTGCCATTTAATAAGGACCATAGGCTACGCGAGTCAAGTCTAGATTGATGATTATAATGATTAATGATTCTGTTCTCGCTCTTAGCGATTCATTTTATTTGACAGTTTTGTTGAGTATGTTTTTTTGATGTTAGTCAAAACGAACTTTTATATAAATTTAATTTGGTTTGGAGCCCATTTAGACCTTGTCTCTATTTATTTCAATTGAGTGCTTTATTAAAATTTCATTGAAAATAAACAAATAACATTTAGACCTTCGTTGCCGAAAAGATTAAATACAAATAATCTCGGTTTAATTAAATGAACATTTTTTTTTCTATTACTACTGCAACAAATGGTAGGGGAGAGGTCTCACCTAATATGGACTCAGTATGGCCATTAAAAGCCAGGCGTGTGCCAATAGAGCTCCAGGGATAATCAAACTTTATATGTAAGCGACAATTGTTATAAAATTTTTTTAAGATTAAACAAAAAAAAGAAAAAGAAAACTTGAAAAATACATTACCCAAAATCTAGAGAGCATAGTTTATATAAACAAATAAGATTTATAGGCATTCGATTTTCTCACTTACTTTATTGACTGCATCTTATGAAATATGAGGGAAAAGTTCTAGAAAGAACCGATATTCGCTATACTATATTATAAGAGATCAAATCAATTCTGAGATGTAACATACGGTCGGAAATATTCTTTTTTTTTTTTTTACTTGACACACTTGTAAACAAGAGATACCGGTTGTTTAGATTTCTTCAAACCAACAATAGTTGAGCCATTTTCGAATAATTAATAGGGATGGTTTCATGGACGAAACCTTCCTCAAGTTTATCTGTCTGATGTTTGTTTTAACTAGCTGACCAAATAAAGGCCCTGTGATTATTAGGGCTCGGATTTATAGGCACTTAAAATCTTTAAAATAGGCAGGCAACTAAGCACTAAAAATTATTAAAATAGGCACTTAAAAAGGCACTTAAAAGGCAGAAATTAAGAAATAATATAAAAAATTTTAAAAATAGATGTCTTATTTTTGGTATTCTGGTGTGACTCGTCGCACAGCACACAATTTTTTCTTAATTTCGGTAATTTGAAGGCTCATTCTGTACTTGTTTGCCAGAATATAAATAGAAATCAAATTTTTAAGTACTAATTTTTAAAATTTTACATTAAAAATAATTTTTTTTTTTCAAAAAAAGTATTTTTTTTTTAAATCTCGGGGGGGGGATTAATTATCCCCTTTATCCCCCCCCCCCCTTGAAATATTTTCTTGAAAATTCAAAAAATTTTAAATTTAGGCTATGTCTAGCTCGTAAAAAATTGAAATTGGCTATTTGAACTTAAAATAGGCACTAAAAAAGGCATTTATAGATGAAATAGGCACCAAAACCCAGAATCGGCCAAAATAGACATTATAGGCACTAACAAATGCCTCTTATTTTATTCAGAATTTCATGAAACGTATACATATCATATTGGCCTAAATTTTAAGTCATAATTTAAAAAAAGGCAAATAGGGCGAAATCCGAGCCCTAGTGATTATTTAGGTATTTATTTTCTATTAGTAGCAGTGGTTCCCGCGATTCAAGCAAAAAATATTATGTATTGTATTTTTATATTATTATATTTGTAACAGTGGGGGTTCCAGAATTTTGTTAAGGAGAGGGGGAAACCAAAATTGTTGGTGTGGTAGAAGCGGAGAAGCAGTGGCGCTTTCAAGAAGTGTAGTGTAATATTTATTATATTTTAGCTTTCAAATTAGAATTAATAGAGTACTTTAATTAATTTTTCTATCTTTTTTCTATCCAAAGGAGGCGCATATAGTATATGTAACAAATATTTCAAGAAGAAAAATTCCAGAAAACGTACGCAACATAATTCAAGAATTTTTTTCCACAGGGGTGGTGGCACCAAATCGTTTACCCGCAGTTGAGTTCCATGTAAATAAATACTTTAAAAAGTACTTTTATTTTATTTTTTTTTTTTTTTTTCAAAAAAACATTCACACTTTTTTCTCATTCACACTCACATTCACACAGTCTTTTCGGCAACTGAGGCCATTTAAGACTTTTTACGATAATCAGTATGTTTAATATATCAATTGGGGGGTCCAGGCATTTTTATTTAAGTCATTTGGTATCCAAATGCCTTAAATAAAATTATCGGACTGCCTGGGATCCGAACCCGAGACGTTCGGTATAGAAGGTAGGCACGCTACCAACTACTCCAAGCCCCTTGGGCTACTTTTATTTAATGGGATATCTATATTTTTTTTTTTTTTTTTGTTGCTAAGATAGTTGATCTTCATGTTGTTTGTTCTTTGAAAATTGTTGTTGTTGGTGCAGTGCTTGTTTGTTATATTGTTGTTTAGTAAACAAAATTGTTGTTTCTGTTGTTTGAGAACCCTTAAAGCTAGAGCTTTTGCTTCATGAGATAATGGTCCCTTTCCTGAGAATGTTATAATATCAATAGTTAAAGATTAATGTAAATAAATATAAAGCCGAATAAACAACTAAAATATAAAATTCATATTTTTCAGAAGGTATACCCGCGATCTTGGTGTATGGATTAGTGTGCTATTCCAAGGGTTGCGGGTTCGGTTTCCAGGCATTCCTATGATTTTATTTAAGCCATTTAGATACCAAATGAAAAAAAAGTATTATTAATAATATTATTTATTTAAGGTTTTTTTCGGCATTTGAGACCATTAATTAATTAATGTTAGAATTAGAAAAATTTTCTTCGCTTGTAACTGGAAGCCTTTGTATCGTTGTATAGGGTTAATTAATTTATTATTTAAATTTTCTTTAATTAATTAAATATTTTTATTTTTTTAATGTGGGGTAGTACTAATATAAATATTTAATAAAAATTCGTGGAAGATTATTGAGTTTGGTTCTGATGTAGGCTTGCAAGCCAATAAATCCTACATAGAAAACATATTGTTTTATTCTTGTTTCGCCTACATCAGAACCAAACCCAATAATCTTCCACGAATTTTTATTAAATATTTTTATTTTATCTTTAATTTTTACAAAATAATAAAACCAATCAAATTCATCTCAAGATCTCAATTCCTATAATATTGATAAGAACCAAAAACTGGTGGAAATAATCCTTTGAAAAGTACGTTAAGAAATATCCCCTTCAATTGAGTATTCTACGCAATAACGCGTAGGTATTAATAGGATCTCTCTTCACTTGGGACATCCTCCTTAACATAGATTTGGTTAGTATAAAGCGAGAGGGGTTAATGACTTAATTAACTAGCAAGAAATGAATATTCAGAAGGAGGATTTAGAGAGCGGAATTAAAATTAACCTCACGGGTTGATAGATGTTGGCTAGAGGTCGGATGAATTTTGAGATGTGTATCTTTGTGCACTTCAAACAAATAAAGGGTATGCATTGAATTTTATTAAGTTCTTCATGTAGTAAAAGATCATTTAATATATTTTTATCACGTTCGATAAAATCCGAAATGTCCGAAAATAGTCTACATAGAATAGAAAACAAATTGAGATAAGAAAGAAGAAGTAATTTCACTATGAATTGATGGCTAGTATGTGATGGCTTACGTTTATCTCCCTGACCATACAATAACGGTTGGGTTTATAATAAAATTATATCTTTTATTATAAGTTATACTTTTCTTATATTTCATAAAAAATATCAGAGTCATGTAAGTGCTAAAAACAGTGGAGTTAGATAATTTTGACTTACAAGTTAGAAATGAGATTTTAATCTGGAAAGGAAAAGGAAACAAAATAATTAAACAAGTTAATTACCGATTAACCAGATTGGTATAATCTCTGACATAAGAGGTGAAGGGATAATTAATGTTTGATTGCTGGAAGATAGGCAACCCAAATGACAAACTATTGAATTTTTCGTGCCAAGAGCTCATACATATCATTGGAACTTTAAACTATTGAATTTTTCGTGCCAAGAGCTCATACATATCATTGGAACTTAAATATTAACCATATTTTGTTCTTTCTTGAGAGAAATTTATCAATGGTATAGTCCACTGCTTCTTAAACTTTTTTTTTGAAGACTTGGAGCCCAAGTCAATATCTCATGACCAATGCAGATTGGTTCAAAAACTATTTATAATTTTAAATTTCGTGTATGCATGATGATGTGAGTAAGATAGTCATTAACCACAACAAAATGGCGTCGAAATCTGGAGTGAATTAAAATTTTTATAGGAGTTTTCATTTTTATAAAGAAAGTTATTCTAAATTAAAGGCTGATTTAAAGATTTGAGTCAAACTATAATTTGTCAATATCTCGAAACTAATGTATTGGGGCTTATGACTATCTTCTACTAACCCTTTCATATACATGGGCGTAACTAGAGAATTTCATCAATTCTCGAATGTTTACTTTGAATCTTGCAAGGTGGACATGCAGATTTTTTTAAATAATTTTAAACAATTATTTTTCATCACACTAGATGATCGAAACTGTACATTGCAATCAGTTGTCAACTAATAAAAATTTCTGAAAAATAATTGTTCAAAATTATTTTTTTAAATCTGCACGTCCACATTGCAAGCTTCAAAGTAAACCTTCGAGAATTAATGAAATTCTGCTTGAGCTGTTTCTTGAATATAGTAACTAGAGAATTTGGCTGGGGGGGGGCATGGGACCAGCCATCCTCGCTGGGGGGGGGGGCATGTGACCAGCTATCCTCGCTGGGGGGGGCATGTGACCAGCTATCCTCTGAGGGGCCTGGAAAGCCTCATATTTTCTTATGTTTTCTTGGGGTACGAGCCTTCTAGGGGGGGGGGCTCCCTCCCCCCGGCACACCCCTAGTTACGCCCATGTTCATATACTAATTAATTTGTCCCCTTATCAGAAAAAAAGTCATCAGCAACGAAAAAAAAATGATAGAAAATTCCATTTTCTAAGAGTATAATAAAAAGAAAAAAAGGTTTATTGATGAATTAATCCAGCGGTCTTCTTTTATCTACCAAAGTCTATTTATTCCTTATCGAAGAACATTTTCTTTATTTTGTACATTTAGAAAAGAAATATTCGGTATAAAAGCTAAGATAACGTAAATCTAACTGGTTTCCTTAATATTTTTTTTTTTATTCTCTGTTGACGAATCGAACTTTAACATCTTAATAATAATTTATGGATTAGAAATATTAATAAAAATAACAATGAATCTTTTTACATTATGCGTTTTATTACTTCTTCGCCGACAGATTCGTGTTCTTGTTTAAATCTTTAAATTAGAAAATTCTGACAGGCATTATATATGGAGCAATCTTTTATTATCAAGAACATTTTTTTTTCTACAAATCCTTGTTATAATTCAACAAATGCGTAGCATAGCAAGTTTTAATGATTTTCTTGGTTGCAATTCTTGCTTTTTAATTAATTACCTGACTAAATTTTCAAATCGGAAACGTTCATTAAAATGAAATTAAAAGAAGAGAGAGCACAATGTCAAGAGGTGGAGGGGGAGAGGGGGGGGTGTTGGGACTGGGATTGTAGAAAAGTAGAAAATCACTCTTTTAAATGAAAGGTGATTTATTTTAACGATCTCATTAAAATGATATTAAAAAAAAATCCTTTGAAATGTCTGTAAACAAATTTTATAAAAGAAATTTTATATGAAAGTTATAGCTTTTTTTAGAGAAGAATCTTTTATTAATTTATTTTATTTATTTTTTTATTTTATTTATTAATTTTATTAAAGAGCTCAAGAGAGGCAGGGTATTTATTTATTTATTTTTTTTCAATAAGAATCACTAAAAAAATTTCTCAAAAATAAACTACTAGGATATTTAGACTATAAATTATTCTAGGCTATTACAACTAAGGTCAATCGGTCGACCGCGAAATTTTTAATTAGTTCGATTGGTTACTTTGCTCATTTTTTTTTTTCAAATTTATTTCCGGCTGTTAGCTGCCACCTTTCAGACTTTACATTCATTATTTTTACAATATTTTTTTTTTATAACAGTAACATCAAAATACAATACACGCGATACATGAATATAAAAACTTGTATCGGACAATCTAGAAGCGACCCTCATAAATTTAAAGCCATAAATTTTTTAATTTTTTGGCCAGTTCAATTCGTTAATCTTATAAGATAACAAATGCACGAGATGAGTTTGTGTTTAATTGGGCAAAAATTGCGCCCACTGGAGTCGAACCAAGACCTCAACGCTTTCGCGGGGGGCGGACTAACTTTATCCTAGTCACAGGCCTATCATCATTACTTTATATAAAGTGTTAGTCGCCGACTTCCTGTCCCTGTGAGTATGTGCCTTGTTGGCTAGAATTACAGGAAGTGGAGCGGGAGAGAGAAATTTAAAACTTCAGTCAGAGAGGGAAATTTGAAATGAATAGTGAATAATAAAACAACAGAGAGTAGAAAAATATCTTTAATTTATTCTTTTGGCGATTGATTTCGTCCAAAGGACGACCAGCGTTATTAAAAAATATAAAATAGTATATAAATGGTTTCTATGATTTTTAATAGAGTCGAAACATTTCAGAAGAACACAAACAGAATTGTTTCAACTCTATTAAAGCTCTCGGGGCTTGGTGTAGAGGTTAGCGTGCTACTTTATTTAAGCCATTTGGATACCAGATGGCTTAAATAAGAAAGCCTGGACCCCAATAATAAATAAATTAATAAATAACGGTTATCGTAAAAGTCTTATATGGCCTAAGTTGCCGAAAAGACTGTGTGAATGTGTGTGTGAATGAGAAAAAAGTGTGAATGTTTAAAAAAAAAAAAAAAAAAAACTATTAAAAATTATAGAAACCATTTATTTACTATTTTATATTTTTTAATAACCCTGGCCTGGACGAAATCGATCACCAAAAGAATAAATTAAAGATATTTTTCTACATTCTGTTGTTTTATTATTCACTATTTATCACTTAACACTACAGAAAAATGGAGTATTACATCAAACACAGGAAAATTTTGCAATTGCTCTACGAAGGTGAGCAATCGCAAAATCTCCAAACAGTAAGAACAAATTTGATGAATTTGCTCGCCAGGGGGTCTAGGGGCTTAGCCCCTTGGCAAGTGATCCGCCTTAGGCGGGCTTTACCACTTGTATCTTATATTTCCTTATTTAATTAACAATAACTTATCCTAAATAAATACAACATTTCATTAAAAGTGGGAATAGTCTAAAAAGTTTCTAAAGAAGCCGCCGGTAAACTTGCCTGATCCTTGGAATGGATCAGGACTGGATATTAATATGAGCCCTCTCTCCCCCCTAAAAAAAAAGGACTAATCAAAATTTAGATCTTAAAAGGCCCCCTTTTTTTTAAATAAAGGGGATGTATTCATTTTTTTCTTTATGCATTTAGAGTTGGAACAATCTTAATTTTTTTTCATTAGGATTTTATAATTGAAGTTTTAAGGGTCCTGACCCCATCGATGAACCCTAGCACCCCCTTACCCCTTTTTTTATCTCATATTAAGAATAATTTACAATTTCAATTATGTATGCATCAAACGTTCAATTTATGTATTGATTTCTAACTACACTGTGTTCTTTATAAAAAAAAAAACATCTCTTAATTAAAACAAATTTTTTTCACAGATCAGTTGTTTATTTTATTTTTTTTTTTTAATTTAATTATTTCTTCAAAAAATATTCAAACATCATTGACTTAAAAATATCGTACCTGTCTGTTTTTTTTTTTTTTTTTTATTAAACAAATTTAATTAAATTAATGAAAAATAAACATTATAGCGCTGTGTTTATAAAATCGTATAAGTGCAAACAACATTCATTTAATTTTCAAACAATATATAACATTGGGGAAAGAGTTTTGTTTTTTTGTGAACATTTTAAAGCGAAAATCCGAGTTGCACGGGGTGTGGATTCCAAGGGCTCTTGGGGCTTCACGTCATGACCACACGTTCATGTTTCTAAACACTCAACCTCCCACACTCCCTTTAAGCCCTTTACGCCCTTTGCTCTTTGCTGATTCACAAATATTCTAATTATCTCGCATCTCTAACTCCATTACAGTGAAAATCTTCAATAGAAACTAACTTATCAATATTTTTGATTATATATTATTATATCGCCTATGTATACTATTATTAGTTTTTATATAATAACTCAAGAATTTCTATCAACAACAAAACTAATATAATTAAA